>CAHIKZ030000257.1:0-62500 GCA_903632075.3 Acanthosepion pharaonis
GGGGTTTTGGGAAAAAATAGCCCCAAAACCTGTAATTTTTATAAAAAAAAACCGTGATTCCCACCTCTTCCACAAACTTTTTACAGGTCCTTATTAGTCCGGGGTATGACGATAAAAACCAAACAAGACCTCTGATCGGGAATTGGGATTTTTAAAAGCGTAAAACCATCCTTAATTGCTGTTTTTTCCGATCCAGGGACCCGGTGTTAGCACCTGTTGGGTCCCAGTATGGTCTAGTGAAACCCAAACAAAAAAACATATTAAAAAATATTTATGTGAAATTACCAAAAAACCTTTTACTCTGTTGAAATCAAAAATTATGTTCAAAATATTTAGATTTCGGCTTAAAAAACCCCACAGGGTGTTGATATGCCCCAAATAAAATCACTAATCAAAACATCCGGTAACAAGCCTAAGAAAAGTTACTTCTTGGGCATTTAATTGATTCATTTATTAAGTCAGCAGATATTAAAAACTGATAGTTTTACTTTTCCTAACGTACGGAAATAAAATTTTTTGGATTAAAGTCGAAATAACTAATTGCCAATTTAGATCCATAATATTATTTTGTTGGATTCATTGGGTTAGCCCATTTCAATATATTTGCAAAAAAGGGGGAAAACAATGTCTGCATAATTCTGAAGAAAAAGATAAAAATGGTGACAAGATGCAAAAGTCAACCCATTGTATTGTCAATTGGGTATTGTTAAACCGTTCAGAAGATTAAATTTGGGAAGCTAACTTTTATCCCCTTTTTTCTATTTTATAATTAAACTATTTAAAATATTATTTTATATTTTTTGCATATAATTAAAGGTAAAGATAAACTCCCCTTTTAAAAAGGTTATATGACGCAAATATCCCCCTATTTAAGGTTAAATAAAAACTATTCTTATAAGAAAACAAATCTTCTCGTTTCAGTGTAAACCAAATATACCCCAGCCCTTTTATACCCCGGGGGTTTTTTAATGATTTTCCCAAGCGTAGTTAGATGTGCACAAGGCCAAAAATTGGGCACCAATGAATATCAAACCCCTTTTAGTCGTAAATATTCTGGAGACAAGCTTTTAAAATTTCACGCATCGAGTTGCCCTTACTGGGGTTATTCTATGCTTGGTGTTTTTTACCTGGGGTATATTTAAGCTATACCACTTATCTCTGGGTTTTAAAAAGGGGAGGGGGGAAATCCCCCCCTAGGAGAATATACCATCTTTTTTTGCATGTAATTCTAAAATAATATTTATCCACAGACAATAGTCAAGGTTTAAAGATTCATGGAGTATCATGTACTCACGATATAAATTTATTTGAAAAATTTTTCATTCTAGGCAGACTTTTTATTTTAATTAATTATTTAATTAATGTAAAATTTAAAACAAATTAAACAATATTGTTCCTTTTTAGAATCATTAAATGGGTTTAAGAAAGTAGAATTTTTTGTTGTTGTTGTTCGTGAATTTTGAAACGGAGACAGACAAAACCCCAAATGGTGGGGTGGAAAAATTGGTACTTAATTCGTACTGAGATCTAAAAATTTTATTTTATACTTTTAAAATGTTACTTTTGAATAAATTTTTAAATAGTCTAGTTTGTTTTTAGCACTTTTTTTTTTTGTTTTGTTTTTTTTTTTTTTTTTGGAGAGAGGGAGGGTTTTTTTATAAAGTTCAGACTTTTGTTAAATTACTTTTTTTTGGGATATCTTTTTTCAACAAACCCCCAAAAATTTGTGAAGGATCCAAGCCCTACTAAAAACCCCGAATGGTGGCTTTTGAGCCAAAATTTTTGTAAATAGAGCTCAGGTCAGTAGATGGGGAAAAAAGACTTTTTTAAAGCAAGGAGACAAGGCAAAACAACAAAAAGAGCAGAAAGGGATTTAACATCAAAAAGAGAGCATCAAAAAGGGAAAGTTTTCAGCTAGCTGAGAGATGAATTTTTAAATTCAAAAAATTTCCTTTTTTGGAAAAAAAAAGAACCAAAGAATTTAAAAAATTTTCCCAAACACGAACCGTGTAAATTTAAAAGGGGCTTAAAAAAATTTTATATGTTCCCGAGACGCCGTAGGGCAAGTAAAAGTGGTGTTTTGTTTTTTTTTTTTTCCCGATCGGTGGTTGCAACTTTGTTTCGCCTCTTGAATAGTTTTCTTTTTTGGCATTTTTTTAAAAACATTATTCTTTTCCCCAAACTTTAATGTTTCTATGGTAATCATTTTTGTGAAATTTTTATCCTACCCAATAAAAATAAGGAAAATTGTATCTTTTTTTGTACTTGTGAATAAATGTTTTT
Source organism: Acanthosepion pharaonis (assembly GCA_903632075.3). Lineage (NCBI taxonomy): Eukaryota > Metazoa > Mollusca > Cephalopoda > Sepiida > Sepiidae > Acanthosepion > Acanthosepion pharaonis. The sequence goes on from CAHIKZ030000257.1 coordinate 2,284, forward strand.
CATTATTTAGATTAATGTGAATAATGTAAAAATTTTCTCTCATAAATATAGACAGATAAATGTTTTTCCTTTAAAATTTTTCGCAATAGTTGGTCTTATATTTGATTTTCGCCTATTTTAAACCCATTCCTACTAGATAGGTTTTTTTGTTTGATTTAAAACGCCCGTTTAGTAAATTTTAAGAAAAGCTCTTGTTGATATCGGGGTTGAAGAAATGAAGGAGCCAGGGTTTTTTTTTTTTTTTTTTGAAGCTCTTGATTTTAAATTCCCATCGATCTGCTTGTTAAATGTTGAGTGAAAATAATAAAATTATAGTTTAAAATAAAATATTTGCACACTGCTATTTTTTTTGTACCGTGTTTAAATATACTCGCAGGATTTCATTCTATTATCTTCCCAAATTGTTTTTTTTTCTTTCTTTTATTAAACCAAACGTAAAAATCTTTTATTTATTTCTATTATTACCCAATATTATCAATTATAAGGGAAAAATTTCTTTTTTGCCACCTGCCTCCCTTTAAAACACTTATTCAAATCCAAAAAAATTGATAAAAAAACAAGGGCAAAAGGTATCGCATTGTTTGATTTCAACAAAACTTCCATTAGTTGACAACTGAAGACCAACATCTTTAAATAATCAGCACAAAAAACGGTTTTTTTTGGGTTTCCCAATCTATTTTATATTGAGATAATTTCAATGGATTATAGATGCCAAATTGAAATAAATGCGGGGTCACCAAAAGACCACAGGTTTTACCCCCCGGTAGAAGACTAGTGTTCTGCTGAGGGTCTTCTTTATTCGGAAGAAATGGTGGGAAAGACCGCAAGGAATTTCTGCTTTTTTTCGGGGAGGAGGGTGATCTTAATTGTTTATTTACATTCTTTCATTTATTATATTTACAACGTTTCAGGATTTGCTTTTAGCATTCCTCAGGTTTTCGATTCGGGAAAGCCGGGTATTTCGAAGAATTTTTTTTAATTCTAAATCCGGGAAATTTTTTTAACTGAACTTTTTTTTTTTTTAATTTACGAAAGCCTAGAATTTTTGAACTGAAATCTTTCTTCAATTTACAAAGGCCTTGGAATTTCAAACTGAACTCTTTCTTTAATTTAAAAAACCCTGGAATTTTTTAAATTAAACTCTTATTTTAATTTACGAAGGCCCAGGTATTTCAGTGAACTTTTTTTTTTAATTTAAAAAGCCTCAATTTTGAACTGAAATTTTTTCCCCAATTTACAAAGGGCCCTTTGGAATTTAAAAACGAACTTTTCTTTAAAAAAAGCCAGAATTTTCAATTAAATCTTTTTTAATTTACAAAGGCCAGGTTTTTTAACTGAATTTTTTTTTTTAATTTTAAAAAAGCCTCAATTTCAATAAATTTTTCTTAAATTTACAAAGGGCCCTTTTGGAATTTCAAACTGAACTCTTTTTTAAATTTAAAAAACCTGGAATTTTCTAATTAAATTTTATTTTAATTTACGAAGGCCGGTATTTGAACTGAACTTTTTTTTTTTAATTTAGAAACCCAATTTCAACAAAATTTTTCTTCAATTTACGAAGGCCTTGGAATTTCAAACTGAACTCTTTTTTAATTTCTAAAGCCTGGAATTTTCTAATTAAACTTTATTTTAATTTCGAAGGCCAGGTATTTCGAACTGAACCTCTTTAAATTCAAGGGCATAAAAATTTTCGAACTCCTTCCTCTTTAATTTATGAAGCCCTTTTGGAATCTCGAACAACTTTTCTTTTTTTTAAAGGCCAGGAATTTCGGGGTTTTAAACTTAGTTTAATTTACGAACGGAATTTCAAACTGAACACTTTCTTTAATTTACGGACCTATTGGTTGGTAAAAATAATGACGTAAAATGTCGTTTTTGACGTTTTTTTAACCCTCAAAAACGACATTATTACGTCATTTTTTTCCCAACCCAATAAAATTTAAAATAAACCTTTTTTAATTTAAGAAGATGGGAAATTTTTGATCTAAATTCTTTAATTGAGGGAGCCAAAAAATTGAATTGAACTTTTCTTTAATTTACGAAGGTTTACAATTTCGAAAAAAACCTTTTCCTTTAATTTACGAAGGCATAAAAATTTTCGAAATGAAGTTTTTTAATTTATGATGGCCTAGGCATTTCGAATAATTCTTTCTTTAATTTACAAAGGCGGGTATTTCAAATAAGTTTTTTCAATTTCCAAAAGTCTAGGAATCTCTTTAATTTATGAGGACATGGAATTTTTTAACTTAATTTTCTTTTTTTTGAAGGCGGGGAATTTCAAACTGAACTTTTTTTTAAATTTTCAAGGGCCCTTTGTATTTTTGGTAAAATGCATCAAATGCGTTTATTGATATAAAAGATAATTAATTTTGTTTCAATTAATTTTACAACACAGATTTCAACTTCCCTACCTTTTTGCTCCTAGGCATTTATGGGAACAAACCATCTGCATACAGACAGAAATGTTAAAAAAAAACAGAAATTGGGGAAAACAAGGTGTTTTCCCCCCAGATTTATTTAACTTACACAGCGATGCAATTTTATCAGAACTAGAAGAGCTGTCAGGATTTAATACCTGATGAACACATTTTAACGCATAAAATATTTTGATGAAAGTCTATTCCGGTTTGAAAAGAAAACGTAGGTACTTCGAGACAATGGTAAAAAAAATCCAGAAGAAAAGGGCTAACTTTAATCCGGAAGACAATATGAAATCATAGCAAGATGGTCATCCCAAGACTGAGTTATAAATTGGGGCATCAAATTAAAAAAAAGTACATAAATTGAATTATATAAATACCGAAATATATTCCAAAACGAAACAAAAAATTAAAACAGGAAAAAGTCAAAAAAAAAACGAAAAAAGGGGCGTAAAAACAATTAAAATTTAAACCTCCCAAAATGGCAGGAATTTTGGGCATTTTTCTCCAAATGAAGAAAAACTTAGGAAGTGGGGGAAGAAACTTTTCATCCCAAGGGTTACATCGCAATTTTAACTGTAAAAAAGATGAAACCTTGCCAATCTAATACAGTGAACCCCGGAAAAAGATATTGTCGGACCGGGAAAAGATTTATACCGGTTTCTCTTTTTATCCGGGTTTGGTCTATTTTATACATTAAACAGGCTCTAATTTGGGGCCAGAGAAAAACACTCTTTTTCCGGGTTTCTCTTTTTATCCGGGTTTTTTGACTTTCAAATTGTAAAGGCGGGTAACAAAAAGGGAAAACTCATCAGAATAATTTCATGAAAAAATATTTATAGGAAAGGATAAGGGGAAAATGACTTGCCGTGATACCAGATCAGGACCTTTTTAGATTTTCTTGGATTTTGTCAGAATCTTTCGAAACACAACAGAATCAGGGACGGATGTAAGAATATTCAATGCAGACTTAAAAAGGTTTAAGATAGTTTCTGTCGAGAAAAAGTGTCAGAATGACACAGGAACCAACTATCCACCAGTGCCCCCATCTAATTCAATAAATCGTTTCACTTGCGCCGTGGGAAAAAGTTAGCCCGAGAAAAAACCCAAAGAGTCACCTCCCGGGGTTCAGCAAAAAATATTCTGTAATTTATTGTTGTTAATGATTAAGGTTATTTACTTCTTTTAAAATTTTTAATAGATTTTATCGAAAAAAACAAAAAAAAAAAAACTTTACATTATTATTCATTGATATGATAACCCACCAAAAAATTCTGCTCGTTTAATACCAATTAATGTAATTCAAAATCTTTTTTACATTTTTGTTGAAAAAAAAACAATTTAATTTTTATACGTCAAAAAACCCCACATAATTTCATTAAATTTTGTTCGAGGTTTTGAAAATTACCCAACAATGATACAATTTAGAATTTATTGGTCCGTTTTTTTTCTGTTTGGGGGTGTTTTATCAAACAAACAAAAAAACGATACGCTGCACTGGTTCTTTTAATGCAATTCTGTTAAAATTTTTTAACGAATGAATTAAGTAATTTTTTAATCCCCAAAATAATATTCGAACGAATTAAAATTTCCCGTTAAAGAGTTTCCATTCTCATCGCATTCCTGAACCCAATGAATGAATCCCTTTTTTCACGTGAAAGGCATAATCCATTAACCCTTTTCATTTATGAGAAAGTTTTTTAAACCTGTTAGTAACAATTTTTTGTGAAAATATTGTTAGTGAAACGGGGTAAAAATTTGGGGTACAATCAGTTTACATCATCCTCCCAAAGTTTGGGGGAAATCGTTTTAAGTTAATCAAATTGTTTAGATTTCCATTACCCAAAAAAAAAAAAAAAGAATGAAAAAATTTTAAGCTTCTAAAAACATATTTGTCACAGGGTATTTTTTCCATTGATGACAGACTCAAAATGTGGTATTCTCGATAGCCCAAAAAAAAATCTGTCAGTTCCCTTTTCTGCCCTTTAAACCCAGAGAGGAACAGGTCTGTTCACCTTTACCTCCTCTCTCCTTACACCTTAAATCAGAGGACAGCAACCCCTTTTGTTAGGCTATATTACAAACCCAGGGGTAATATATCTAGTCATTTTAGAATAGTTTTTTTAGCTAACCAGTATTTTTTTATGAGACTTTGTTGTTAATTTCTCCTTTTGGGCTCCTCGACACAAGACAGTGATTTCTCCGATTTGGGGGGTGTGGGGGCCCCAACGGGCGTTAGCAGGCCCCTTTTATTGGCCAAGGGGGCCGATCTACGGCTGTGTTTCGCTCCCATTTCTTTTTGTCTCCCAAATTGACGATAGTTGGGAACCCTTTTTCTTCCTTTCCCCAAAACGTCAAATTGGATCGGGGGAGACAAACAACGTTGGGAACACGAACCTGCAAAAAGTTTGGGACCGGGAAGACAAACAACGAGTTGGCAAACGAACTAAGAAACAAGTTGGCACCCCGCAAGACTCGTTTAACAACCCAAAAAAGATCATCCTGGCATCACCCCATCAAACCACCAAGCGACCATCCTAAAACCCACATCAGCTTCCCCCCACAACGATGATCCGAACCGAACCTCGACCATCAATGCATGCCAAAATTTTGCAGTATCCAGCACCCCGCAGCTTCCAGCTCACCCCCTGCACCCTCCGGGGACCCGGGCACTCCCAGCATCCGGCTCACTCCGCGTACCACACCCAGCAGCACCCGGGCCACTCCCCATTCCAGCACCCCTCAGCATCCGCTCACCCTGGATCCAGCACCCTGCAACCCGGGCTCACTCCTGCAGCATCCAGCACCCCACCGTTTCTACCATCTTCTTTTCCCTTTTTCCTTTTAGAAAAAACCCTCTAACCCAATACCCTCGTTCGTCGTCCATATTGTTTCACGGTCAGATTTAACGTCTTAAAAAATTTTAAAACCCTTGACCCGTTCCCCCCTTTCCGTGATGGGGCCACTGGACCGCCCAAAATCTCAACCAAGCTCATGACATTGATTTAAAGCCTTGTAATAGACTTTTCATCACTTCATTGGTAAGAAGACTTTTTATTTGACCTCATTGGGAATGACTATCATAATATATGACAAATCAGGGGCCAGCTATTATTTGCAAAAAAAACAATTTTACCAGTAAAAATAAAACAAAGTTTTGTTTTAGGGAGAAATTTTTTTTTTAATGCGTTTCATTAAATAATTAATTAATGAAAAAATTTCTGCCTAAATATACAAATATATATATATATTTGTTTGAATAAAAAACAGACCCGTTAAGATTCCATTTAAAAAGTTTTTTACCATAACCCCTTTAACAGGGTTCTGGGTCATCGACTTTTTTCCAAAAACTGAAAAAGAAAAAAAGGGAAAAAATTACCTTTTTTTTGGCCCCATCAGGTCTACCCTACGGATTACCTAAATTACCACAAGGACGCGGGGAGACATTTGAACTTATCGAGACTGGAATGAAAACTTGCGCTCCTGCCCAAATATGGCAACAGTTTCCATTTTCTTGATCTGGCTTTGAAAGACGATAGAAGGAAGTTTCCCTACTTACTGGAGCGGCGACTGAATTTTTGAGCTAACGTTACACTTTTTTGCTAAACATGCATTTTTAAAAAGCCTATCAAGTAGGATACGCATTAAACAGATATGAAGGGTTGAGAGAATCATAAAATTTTTTAGTTTAAAAAACAGTAAATCGACCTTGCAAACCCGAACGAATTTTGGGCCCCCCAATTTAAAAGAAAGTTATATATATATATATATATATATATATATATATATAAATGGTAACGGAATTTCAAGGATAAAGATCCAAGGAGAGCTTATGTCAGAGACGAAAAAAATTACTGAAAAAAAAACCTTTGGTCTTCTTCCTTTTTCCCAACCCTCCGCCACCTTACATGTCTAAATTTTAATTTTTTTCTTGACTTTTCGGTTAGCCTAACGAATACCGATCAACGTTTTAAATTTAAAAAATTTTTTAGAACTAATAAAATTTTTAACGGGTTACAATTTACTAAGATGTCCTTTTATGATCAGGTTTTGGCAACAATTAGGTTTTCAAACATCCCAAAACATTCAAAAATAATGTAAGCATACAGCATATTAATTGCCTTTGGGAAAAAACATGAAGGGGCAAAAATAAAGTCTAGCTTTAAGACAAAATGGAAATTGGAAAAAAAAAATCCTTTCCCGTATGTAAAAAAATAAAAGGGAAAAAAGAAAAGGGGGAAAATTTTAATCACCTTCAGGAAAAAAAAGCTGATTTGTGATACAAAAAAAGAAAAATGAGAGACGAAATGAATGGTTTAAATTTTTCCATGCAAGTAGATACTGGGAATGATGTCCCTAACCCCAAAAAATTTCTTTGGGGAAAAAATGGATAAGCCCAAAAAAAAAGGGCTTTTAAAAACCGTTCGACGACGAAAAGTCGAGATGGGAAAAGGGGAGGAACTTAAAAATGGTGAAAACAAGAGAGTTTCGATGGAGAAAAAAAAATAGGGTAAATAAACTTTGGGAAAATTCGATGAAACCAATATGGAGTTGGAAGATCAGAATGACTTTAGTCCCCCTCTAAAAACCCCAATAAAAAAAAACCAGGTACACCTCAAAAAAATTGCATCGCTGTGGTTAAATAAATCTGGGAGAAAACCCCTGCTTCCGATACTTTCTGTTTTTGTTTAATTTATTTCTGTCTTTTGCAGATGGTTTTTTTCCCAAAAAGGTAGGGAAAGTTAAATTTGGTAATTAATTAATTGAAACAAAAATTTAATTATCTTTTATATCAATAAACCCTTTGATGCATGTATACCAAAATACAAGGCCTTGGTAAATTAAAGAAAGGTTCTTTTAAATTACGCCTTCGTAAAAAAAAAAGAGAGAGAGAGAGAGGGGAAAAAGAGAGTAAAAGAGAGAGAGAGTGAGAGAAAAGATCTCGTACTATAGTTCGAAGAAATCCAGATAAAAGAGATACAAAAATGTCTTTTTTCCCGGAGGTGAAGTTTTGGGAAAAAGGGTTTTTCCCCCATTTGTACAGAGTCAAGGATACCCTAAGTCGTCATTCCCGGTACAGAGGAGAATTTGTAAGTCATAGACGTAAAAAGAGATTGTTTTTTTCCATTTTTCACCCTGTTCTGATAAACATTTACACAAGTTCATTAGGTTTTTGGTGTTTTTTTCTTGCCTTTAGTATGTCCGTTAGTATCAAAATTTCCCAAAAGTCTTTCCTCATTATATACCCTAAAAATTTATCTTCTTTTTCTGAGCAGTTTGAAAAGTCTTAATATCAAAATGATGCTCCCACAATCATCCAAAAACCTTTTTCATAAAGTGGCAAACTTTTATAGCAATGAGGTTGGGTCTTAAACAACCATCACTCCCGTTTATGTTTTTGGGATGGATGTGTGTTTTTGGCCCCACAGCGGGTTGTGTTTGGTTTTTTTTAAAAAGCATTCATATACGGGCCAAAGGGGAAAGGCCCTTTTTCAGGGTTTGGGTGCTTTCTTTTTACACAATCCCGAATTTGGAGTCTTTTATTGAGTGTGTCCTGTATAAAAAAAAAAATTTTGAAAAGAAAACACACACACACGTACACACACACACACAAAAAATTTAAGTTTGACCGTTTGTTGACATTGGCTTGGGGTTGAAATTGTTTTAAAATTTTTTCCATCAAACGTGAAAAAGGGGAAATTTAAAAAAACCATTTGGGGTAACTAACCAAAACCTTGAAAACAATCGGTAATTGAAAGTATTCGGTAAAAAATAACAAAAAAAAGTTAATATAAATTTTTGGCTTTTTTGACAAAACAAAACAACTTTTTTTAAAATTTAAAAGATTTAATAAAAAAAATGAATCGACAAAACTTGTCCATATTTTTTAAACAATTTTCCAAATATAAAAGAACGGAGTTTAAGATTTCAGGATAAAAAACTTTAAATTTTAAAAAACAAGGAAATAAAAAGTGGGGAAAATATTTTTTTTAAAAAGTTATTAAAACTTTAATACCCATAAAATCTGTACATCTTTTTTCAACGTTAAAAATCACGATTGTGATTTCCCCCCTGGAAACGTTAAAAAGATTTTTTAAATTTAAACAAGGGTAAGTTTTTGGGGTAAATGATTTTTAAAAAATCATAATAAATAATTTTTAAAAAATTTTATATTTATAATTATTTATATTAAAAATTTTATGAAATTTTTTTATAATACAAATATTAATAAATATTTTTATAATAAAAAGTAAAAAATATTTAATTAATTTAAAATTTTATAAAAAATTATATATATATATATATATATATATGTGTTTTATATATATATATATATATATATTTTTATATATATGTGTGTGTTTTTTTTTTGTGTATATATATATATATATATTTTTGTGTGTATATATATATATATATTTTTTATATATATATATTTTATATATATGTTTTTATATATATTTTTATATATATGTTTTTATGTATATTTTATATATATATATATATATGTATATATAGATATATAAGGGATATTTGCAGGATAAAAAAGGAGAAAAAAAATTTTGAGGGTTTTTATTTATTCTTGGGGTGTTTTTTCATCTGTGTGATTTTTTTTCTCATGCTAAGTCTTAAAAAAAACTGTGTAAAATTTTTTTTTTTTTATCCATATTATTCAACTTTTGACAATAAAACTCAGCTTAAAAAAAAAAAATTGCCCCAAAAAAATTTTGATTTATTAAGATGGAATGACCCATTTTTTCGTGTCTCTAATTTGATTTTAATTGTATCAGAATTTTCCCAAATTTTTGTCCACCGATATTGCCTTTGATTCCTTTTTGTAATAATTAGGTTAAAAAAATTTTATTTTTTAAAGAAACTCTTATGAAAATTTAGATGGAAAAAGGGTGGTTCACATAGATTCGGGGTGGGGAGGGTAGCACGTGACCATTGCATCCATCCTATTGATCTATTTTTCCGGGTTTTTATTAATAACCTGATTTTCCAGTAACAACCTTTGTTAGTTAAAATACCAGCTAAAAAATTTTACCGTTACAGTTAAAACCGTGCTATTATTATTTCCAAAAACAAGACATTCTCTTCTTCTATGTGCTGTGTACCTTCAGGACTTTATTATCTCTAAATTTCTTATCCTCGGTAAATTTTATCTTTTGCTATCCCCTTTTTATAATGTTTTTAGAGGTTTGGCGTTTTCCTTGTCTCTTTGCCTTCAATATCCCTTTTGTAGTGTCAAACTTTCATCCCCGCTTTCCTCATTAGATCCATGAAATTTCAACATTTTGTTTATTAAATTTCGTCACTTACATCTTTCATAATTTTTTAGACTTTACGGTTAGCCTAATAAAATGATGAACGTTTTTTAAAATTTAAAATTTTTGAACTAAAAAATAAAATAATATATAAAGCACGTCGGGAATATATATATATATTGAGCCACAGAGGATCGTTCGGTTACAAAGTTGATTTTACTGTTTTTTAAAATTTCAACCTTCCATGATTCTCTCCGTACATTCAGATCGCTCAATGATCCAATAAGAGGTCAATTATGAAATGGGAAAAATTCGACAATTATTTTTAAAACATTTTTATGTTTACATTTTTTTTTATAGATATGTCTTAAAATAATTGTTTGGGCTTTTTCCCCTTATAATTTTTGATCATTTTTTTAATTTAAATTTGCTTTAGAAAAAAAATTATTCCTATATTTTTAAATGTTTGAATATTATTAATTTTATATATATATATATATATATATATATATAAATTTTATATATATATATATAGTTGTAGAGTGGATAAATGAAAGGGCCTAATATAAGAACGTGTACGCTGTGCTTTTGTACCACAAACAAATAAAAATCCCCAAATTTATGCATGAGGGTAAACTTGGGATTAATGCGGTTTTGAAAAGATATGTATTTTAATACATATACGCGTACCTACGTTTTTTATGTGCGACTATAGTTTGCTGGGGAGGGTTCCCGTTGTCGGACGGGGTCTATGTTGCCGGAATAAAAAAAAAAAGGCTCATGGAGTTTTGCGTAGTAGTTTTGAAAATAAAATTACAAGGGGCAAAAGCAATGCTGGTGGTTTAGATTTATTAGAAAGAACTGGGGGAAAAGAGGGGGGTAAAAAGGTGATGAAAGGAAAAGTTAATTAATAATTTTAAAATTTTTAAAAAAGAGTTGTTGCGTGAAATTAAAAAAGTTTGGGGTTCGGAAAATAAAAAACGTTGGGTTTGCGTGACCCCGTGCCTAAGAAATGGGAACATCACCCAGCGAAACTATAGTCACACGCCAAAACGTGATACCCTATATACCCTAATATATATATATATATATATATATATATATATATATATATATTAACACAAAGGGGGATGAATAGTTGTTGGGTGACTAAAGGTATTGATGCAGGTTGGAAATTTTGCATTCTTTAAATTTTCCCTTTTCTTATTAATAACTGCGTTGTTTCTACCCGGGGTAAACTTAATCGGGGGCCCAAAAGAAGACTTCAAAGTAACGTAGCGATTTAGTATCGGGGTTTTAAATACATCGAAAAATTTAATCCAAAGGGACCATGCCCAGGGATAATTAGCTGATGACGTTCAGCTATATCAACAGTCAAAGTTTTAAAATAATTTGGGGAAAGGGAGATTTTTGAATATTCTAACGTCCTTCAACTGCTACCATTAAAAAAAACTTTGATTGAGTTCACCATAGTGAAGGAATAGACGATTGATTGAAATCAAAATTAATTTATTACTCCTGAGAATATTCGGGGACAATAACTTGATAACTGGTTTCTATGGGCCTCTTCGACACCAGATCAAGCGCCCAAACTGATTAATTTTTGTGGTCTTTTAGAATGCAGTTTGTCATCACCCCCCGTTAAAATGCCTTCATAAATTGCTTTGACCAAGAAAACCCATTTGAAACCGGCTTTTATTAGTCGAGACGCCCCGAATTTTATCCTGGTCAAAAAACTGTTTTCCGCCAGGCCACGGGGGCCTACTTTGGTTTCCCAAACTAAAAAAAGGAGAATTTAGTCCAACACCAGTCAGACCTCCACAAAGAGATGCCCATCCCCCCCGCCAGTCAAAACCCACTTTGGCAAAAATTTTTCTGATAGAACCTTTTGGGACCCTTCTCCTAAACTTTCAAACTTCACCTATACTTTCAAAAAATTTCTACACATCACAAGAATCAGTAACAACAATCTATTTTTTCTACAGATAAAAGGGATGCAAATCTGAACAACTTTGAATATTTGTTAAAAACCTTCGTACATACACAACGATTCAACCCCAACACCGAACATTTTGTACGTTGATCAAAAAGAAAGAACTGTGAAAAATCTAATCAATCCGCAAACGCACCCAACATTCAACCAACACAATACACAAAAATACACTAATCCTCATTTATCCATCAAATCTAAACCCACTGTATTTTAAATTGTATATAAATTGATGTTATTTTATGCATTCAATTTTTCTTTTTTTAACTTTATTTGCATGATTTGTTCCCAAGTATTTGTTCTTAAATAATTGTTGTGGAGAATTTGTAGAACACACCCTCAAAATTTCCCTTCTGATCAATTTAAACACAATCACCAGTCCCCAACAGTCTAGTTGTTTCTTCGCCCGTTTCAGACGTGGGAGGTCACCTTAGGTGACTTTAATAAGAATGACAATTTGTAGATGTTTTTACGTCGGGAAAAAGACCCCACAATTTATATCAAACATAAAATACCAAAAATGAAAACAAAAAGGAACAAAAAAAGGTTTTTTTAAAAAAATTTATTTATTTTTTGGGTTTATGTACATGCAGAAGTTAAAGATCTGTTGGGGATGTCTTAGACTGGGAAAAATTTTATCTGAACTACAAAAAATTTTTAAAAATTTTAAAATGAGAAATGCTGAATAAACTGTGTTTTGAAGAATATTTCAAAAAAAAGTTCTTTACTGTTTGGGAAAAGTTCTGTATGTTTGTAAGTAGTTTGAAAAGTTCGTACGTACGTGCATGCGGAATATGCTTTTTAAGTTTACCGCCTGGTCTAACGAGGACCCTCAAAAACACATTTTCCCGGAATCTTGGGAAAATAAAAAAGAATAGGAACTTGTTCCTATTTATAGATAATGTAATCCCTGACGGGGTCACAGCAAAAGGGGGCTTGACTTCGTCAGCGGAAAAAAAATATGTACGTGGGGGGTTTAAAAGTCCACTTTTTTTTATTGACCAATTAGAAGCTGATATCTCCTGAAGATATTTACTGTTACAGGCTTCTGATCCACTTTTTTTTTCAAAAAATACAAAAATTTTCATTGATAAGGGGAGTAGAGGGGTGCTACAAAATCGCGGGAAAATCGACATTGAGGGAAAAAACAGCTGGGTTTTTGAATGTTTCATAACCCAGGATAATGTGGGGTCCATCCTTTGAACCAGAGACAAAGAGACAATCCACGGTGGCCCCCCCATTTTTATCTATTCAAAGGGCCACGTTATTTTTATCTGCAGGAAGGTGATGCCCAAAGTTTTTTGGGGGGAAAAAAAAGCTTTTGTTTATTGGCTACATTCAAAAGGCAACACCATCTATAAAAGTACTAACAGCTTGACATAAAATTGCCGGGGGTTTCTTGGTTTTAGTGACTACTTTTTGACGATTTAACGGTTTACTACCCCCCTATTTTCCCCGATTTGGGCCCATCCTATAATGTTCACCAACATAAAAAAACACCTGGCAGGGGAAAAGTGTCGCAATGATGATGAATCTTATATGATGTTGATGACGTTTTTTCCAACAGGTTGCAAGCGATGCAACCCAACGGGAAAAAATGTGTGGATTTAGGGGTTTATTGAAAAAAAAAACCCCATTTGGGCCTTTCATAAGTATCTTGGTGCTTATGAACTTTTCAACCGACTGTATATATATATATATATATATATATATATATATATGATTTTTTTTTAAAAAGGAAAATTTATTACTATAAATTAATTCCTTGTGTGAATTTTTTTTTTCACCCCCTTAGTTTCGTGAATCCGTCTTTATATATGTGTGTGTGTGTGTGTGTGTGTGTGTGTGTGTGTGTGTGTGTGTGTTATTTTAAAGTCAAATTTTTTAAAATTAAGAAAAGGGAAAAATTAAATTACGAAGAAACTTTTCCAAAGTTTTTTGAATTTTCTTTTTTAAAAATTAAATAAAAATCCGGTTACGTCTTCTTCTCAATTATGTTTTGATGGGTTCCGTAGGGCAACATTAAGATCGTCATCACGTTGTCAAAAAAGTCAACACAGTTACTGCAGGGTTAAAAAATGCATTTTTTGATATTTAAATAAATAATAAACAATATTTGTTTCATTAATTTAAATTTTACTTTTTAGTTTTAGTTTTCCTAAAATTTCGAATAAAATTTTGAAAAGAGTATTTTTTTGGGATGATTTTTTTTAAAGAGGTTTTTCGGATGAAAGACAAAAAAAAGGTTCTATCATATTTTAAAAAAAAAAAAAATTCCCCAGTCGATAAAATTTTTTTTTTAAATACAGAAAAAGAAAGTATTTTTCATTGAAAATTTTAAATTTATTTGCTTGAAATTAAACTAAAATAAGAACTTCAGAACATTTTCATTTAAAAAATTAATTTAAACCTTATTCGATTTTCTGTGGATGTTTAAGTCAAAATAAATTAAAAAAAAAAAAAAATTATGATTTTAATTTTATAAAGGGGGCTATTTTTTCTTTCCCCTTTTTTGTTGGTAAGCATGGTCGATGCTAATTTTGTTCTTCGTTTATACAGTTCTTCCCTTTTTTTGAACAAAAAACAAATTCCAAAAAATTTAAATTCTTTTTTTTTTTTTTAACCACATAGGGGAAGTTTTATTAGCAGAATTCTTTTTAAAACTTTGGACGAAAAATTTTTTTAAACGAAAAAAAAATTATGTCTATTTCTTTCATTCTGTTATTTTTTTTGATGATGACCTTTCCTTTTAAGTGTCGTACATAAAGTTTAAAAAATTTTACATAAACAATGCCCTTTTTTTTTAAAAAAATTTTGTTTTTTTTTTCCCCCAAAAATTAAAAATGAGGAAAACTTTGTTTATGCGGCTTTTCGGGCTTATTTTAAAAATTGGGGAAAAATTTTGACTAAATTTTAAAATTGACTGAACATTTGTTGAAATTGAAAAAAATCAGTCGATTTCATGAGTTAAAATGTTTTAATTTTTCTTTTTTTTATTATTTTACTTTAAATTTTGGGTTTTTCTTTTTTTGTATCGGTTTGGGAAAAAAAAAAGAAAGAGAAATCTAGAAACATTTGATATGGAGAAACCCATTTTCTGTGTTATGTTTTTTTTTTTTTTTTTTTAGTTTCTTTTGAATCATAGCATTTTCATTCTTTCTGCTATTTTATTACCCCACCCTTGTAAATAAAATGATTTTTTACTTTGCCCCTTACTGAAAAAAAAAAACAACTTCAAGGGTTTAAAAAAGGGGCAGTTGTTTTGTTTTCCCCGGACCCTTTTCTTTTTTTTTTAAACCCAAAACCATTTGAAAAGGGTTTCGATTATCAAATAAAATAAGAAAGGACATTAAGAAGAGGTTTCCTTTTCGTTAATTAAATCCAATTTGGGTTTTTTTTATGATGTTTAAAAATTAAAAAAAAAAAAAATTCAATTTGGGGGGTTTTTAGTAATAATGAAAAATTCCAATAAATTTCTTCTTCAATTAATTTTTCATAAAAACTAATTTTTACTTTTTCTTTTAATATCTTGTTACATAAAATTCATTTTTGTAAACGTTTCTTGTTTCGAATTTCCTCTTTTTTTTAATAGCCTCACAATCTGAAAATCTTTTGATGTATCAAAAAAAGTATTTTGTTTTGATTTTACTTTTAAAATAAAAAATGGAAAAAAAGGTTTAAAATATAAAAAACTATTTCAAATTCGACACTATTTTTTCCTTTTATTTGGTTCATTAAATTTAAATTTAAGCATGTCTAGAAAGATGAAAAAAAAATTAAAATTAAGGAAAAATTCAGTGTTTGGATTTTCGGGAATCGTTTTCAACCTAAAATTTTAAAACTATCATTCTTGATTTTTTTTTCTTTATAAAAAATGTTTAATGTTTGTTGTAGCCCCGGAAATAGATGGTTCGATTTTTTTTGGGTTTATTTATTCTGCACAAATACTCTTTGAAAAGGCGTATGAATTTATCTTTTTTTCCTTCCAGTTATGGTTGTAGACCTGTCCTAAAAAATATTGTTCCCCTAAAATTTTTAAATAATATTCTTTTGAAATAAAAGGAATTATTCTTGAAATTTAAAAAAAATATGTATAAGTTTTATTTAAAGAACCAAAGTATGTCAATTAAAAAAAAAAAAAAATCAATTTACCTTAGTAGAACTACTAAAATTTGCAAAAAAATTTTACATTTGAGTTGCAAATAGATGGGGTGATGGAAGAAAGATGATGGGGGAATTTGTTAGAATTTGAAGGGAAATGGTCTTGGGGTTTTTAACAAAGAGGGGGAAAAAATTTTCTGAGTAAGATACAAGTTTTTGAGAATATCTGGGAAAGATAATGGGTTTACTCTAGAATTGAAAAGTTTAAAATTTAGTGATTGGGATGCATTTTTTGGGAGTCAGTTCCATAAAACAGCAGTTTATAGTAAAAAATGTTTGAGTGGAACTTATCTCAAAAGTTGTAAGGAAGGAAAAGGGAAATGATAGTGATAAAGCAAGTGGCTTGCATTGAAACTGTGAAAAGGGGGTTTTAGGGTGGAAAATAATTTCACCCCCAAAAACGAAGATTTGAACTCTATCAAGACGGGAAAAGGGAAAACTTGCGTCATGTCCATATGGGCAGTACCCCATTTTCACCTTAAAGGGTTTGAATAAGAAAAAAAGGAATTTAGTTTGTCTGCATTTTCATGTCCAATATACCAAGGAAAAGGCCCTTGGGGGAACAAATTCATTGTGATTGGTGAAAGTTCTGGTCCGGTGATGATGGAACATCACAGTTTGTTTCCCAAGGACTAAAGGGGTCATAGTTTTTTCCCCTACTGAGCTGAAAAGCTCAGTCAGATGAGAGATGTTACAACCCTGGTTGTCTAGTTTTAGATGCCACCAATATGCATTGTATCATTAGCATAGATATTCAGTAAAAATTTGGGAGATATTTTGGGGTCATTTTTTAAAGCGAAAGCCGGGACCAAGAACAAACAGGAAATGCCGGGGCTTGGGGGATCTTTAAAACAACTACTCTGGGCTCCCCATTCCCAAGGGACTTTTTGGAAAAAAGGGATGTCCCAGGTAGATATTCATTTTAAAAAAAAAAAACGGCCTGTCAATTTGAAACTCAAATGTTTTTTTAAGTCTTTTAGTTCCCCATTGTTTAGAATTTTGGTTAGAGATTGAGAAGGAACATGATAAATGTTTTTTTTTACTCAAATCATTTAACCGTGTAAAATGTAAAAATAAAATCCCGATTCTGTGAGGTTGACATAAACCTAACACGCAAAAAAACCAAATATTTAACCATTCTAAATGATTTATTTAAAACTAAAAAAATAACTTTTTTAAATTATTCCAAAAAAAATTCACATGACCCATCCCCTTTTGTTTTTTTTCATTTATTTTTGACAACTTTTTTTTAACATATACCTTATGAAATCAACCCCCTGTCAAATATAATAAACACGAATATTGTTAATGATGGCTGTCACATATTTTGTTGCTAAAAAAGGCCTACCCCAACTCACCCAAATTACTAGGGACTTCTTTCTCTGTGTTTTACCACAAACCCTTCTCTCTCTTTAGATCTCTTTTTTTTTGGTCATTTTCCTGAGTTTTCTTACAAATTTTTTCTAAGGAAATTTTTTACCATTATAGGATGGTGGTGGTATAAAATGGGTAAAATGTGTGTAATGCAATTGACCTTTTACTGCCTAAAAAAAAAAAAAACATTTATTGAGGGAAAACCCAAGTTAGTTTGGTTTATTTTTTTAAATATATATTTTGTGAGGGGGGGAAAAACTCATGGGTGACTATGAAGGAATGAAAAGAGCTGTGAAATCTGATGCATTAATTTAAACCTTTTTTTTCATAACTAGTTTTTTTCTAGGTAATTGATATTAATGTTAAAAGAAAGTTGAAACTAGCAAATTTTTGAAACTGAAAAAAATTTTGGGTATCATGGTGTTATAAACACGGCAGAGAAAACCTGTTTTTTTTTTTTTTTTTTTGTCTTCTTTTCTTTCAAAAAAAAAATTTAAAAAAAGGGAAGACCTCTTTCAAATTTGTTCACCCCGTAATTTTCCCTCATCTGAGGGGGAAAATTTTAGGGAAACCAACTGCTATTGTGTAGCAATTTTAACGTTTTTTTTTCTAATCCCAATAATAAAAAAAATATATATATATATATATAAGCACTTAAATAAATACTTTTAAAGACTCAGTTGCATTTTTAACTTTTTTTTTATATATATATATATATATATATATATATATATATATATATATATATTTTTTATTTTAAACATTATTTTTTGGGGTACTCATATTTAGAGGGCCCCCATTTATTTATTAAAGAATATATTTATTTATTTTCTCTACCAACCTGGGTGTTCGAAACCTACAAAGAAAAATTTGATTCATAAAATTGGTCATCGTTGTTTTCTTTATATTTTTTTATATATATATATATATATATATATATATATATATAAAGAAAGAACAGTAAGAAAAAATCCGGTGTTCTTATTGGTTTTTTTTTTAAAAATTCTCAATGTAAATTTCAGAGCTTTTTAAATTAAAAATTCTGATTTAAATGTTTTTTTACAAAAACATGTTTCAAAATGGGTAAAAGTTAAATTTTAATTTTTTGTAATTAAAAAAAAGTGTTATTTCCCATTTCTTTTCTCAAGCAATTTTTGGGGAATTTTTTTTAAAATTTTTTTTGGGGTTTTTATTTTTGAAAGAGGAGGCATAGTATGTTTAAATTTTTAAAAACCTGTTCAAATTAATAAAATTTTTTTATTTATTTAATGTTTCTTAAAATAAAATTTTAAAAATTTTTGTTTCGTTTGACCAAATTTTTTTTTTTTGACCCCGATACTTACCAATCCCCCTGGAATCTATGCGGGGTTTTGAAAAGAGCTGTTTAATTTAAATTTTCCCACGGGAAAATACCCAATGTTTTAAAAAACCCTTTTTTCATTTCCTGTATTAAAATTCTTCTTTAACTAAAAATTTCCCTTTCTTACCACAAGTCATTACTAACCCCTGTTTTCCCTTTCCCAGAAAATCTCTTCGGCTTTATTGGAACAAATCAAAATTTCTAAAAAAAAACCAACTGAGACACCAGCAAGGGAATTTTCCCTGAAAAAAAGGGTTTCAGTTTTTAAATATCGTTAGAAACCCCTTCCAAAAGTGAAGGAATTTGGGGATCCCATAAGCAATATAAAAGTAAAACGTGGACGGAAAAAACAGATTTTTTTTTGTCAAACGAAATTTGATTCTGTCTTTTGATTCTGTTAATTCCCTTTCAGGGTCTTATTAAATGACATGAATTTGTTTCAAAAAAAAAAAACAATAAAGTTTGTTTTTTATGATTCTCGTTCAGGTGGGTTTTTTTTGTTTTTTTTTTTTTTTTTTTGAACATTAATCCCAAAGTTCCAATGCCCATCTCTTTTAATTGTCTCAGATCAGTTATCCCCCTTTAATTCAACAGCTCAGTTAAAATTCCAATCCTTGAAGAAGGGCCAGGCATACAAAGCCAAAACTTTTTGGGAATATGACAAAAAAAAGACAAAACAAAAATAGGTAATTACAATACCCATCTCGAAATATGAAGATAAAAAGAAGCATACAAAACCTTGTTTTTCTGCTACAGACATTTATTCTGTTGTTTAAAAGAAAGCAAAAAGGCTCTTGAATAGTCCATTTTCTTTTGGTTTGAAATTTTTTTGGGGATGGAAAAGAATGTAAGCAGATTGAGCTAAATGAAAGGCCCGGATTAATTGAAACGAAAAAACAAATCCTGTAAGTTAGACTCAATATCGGGGGAAAAAATGCCAAACTCAATTGCGGTATTATCTCAAAAACCCGTCCCGAACCAGTCAGAAAATAATCACGGCAAATGCAGTCCAAAATACATCATTTTTACCTCTAAACAAAATCAACTGCTTTTATCAAAAGCATTTTTTTCTTTTGGCCAGGGGGAAGGCCCCCAAGTATTTTGATATCAAAATACTTTTTATAGAGATTCCGGGCATTGTTTTAATCTAAATATTCCTCTTCAGCATTTGCGGGAAAAATGCCCCTTTTCTTTTTTTTTTTTTTTTTGGGAAGTAATTTTTTTTCTGTGGAGGGTACCCAGCGTCCTTTTGGTTTGACGAGGGAAGTCATTTTTTTACTATAGTAGTCATCCCAGGGCTATTGCTTTTTGAAACATTCAGACTGTACAAATGGGAAAATTTGTTTAAATTTAATAATTTTTTTACTATTAATGAGCTTAGTGCAGGGGGAAATCTTCTTAATCAATTTTTTTTATTCATTCATGTCAAGACAGATTATTAAAACATTAGTTGAAACCCATTTTTTTTATTTTGTTTCTAAAAACAAATGTGTTTGTTCCCTCATTTTCTTTCTTCCTGTTTGAAATAGAATAAATTTTTTACTAAAGTGACCAAAAAAAAGCCCAAACCTTTTTTTTAAAGAACTTTTTTTTATTTACTTATTTGGGCTATTGTCCCTTTTCCCATATTTATTACAATTTTGCCCCTTGCTGCCTTTTCAGGTGGTTGGAATGTTTAACTTTTCCCCCTTTTTTTCCCCCCTTGGGGAAAAATTTTTTAGTTCCCATGTTTTTTTTAATGGAGTCGTTTTCAGTATCTATCTATATTTCGATTGAGGTTTTGTACATTATTTACATTATTCAGAATTTTTCCCCCATCTTTTTTACCAAATTTTTTTATTTGTGCCTTTGGGGACATGTTTCATCAGACTGTTATATAGAAAATCACTATTACTCTGTTAAAAAATTTTTTATATTTTTTTTTTTTTTTGACATTGTAATTTTTCATTATATTTTGATATGTCCTTTTTGTTTTATTATGGTCATGATCAAGTGGTTGATCTTTGCTTTTTGATTTGAGACTCAAGTTAAAACCCCGGGTCAATTTGTCAGGGGCACTTTTTGATGTTTTCAGTCTTGGGGGGATCCCGAGCAGCGCCTTTTGGGGAAATGCCTGGAAAAACCCTGCCCAAGGGTTTACCTATGCTTTTGGGGTGAACTTGGGTAGACAGAACTATTTGAGGATTGTTAATGGTTGTATTACAGAGGTAACAAGTCATCGTGACCGGGACTTACATACCGGCCTTGTTAGGTTTAATTATGCCAAATAAAAACCTCTCTAAATCTGCTCAGCATATTAAATATAGACCCTGATGGGGTGTGGGGTGAGGAAATAAAATTTCCTGAGAAAGCGCCCCGTGGAAATTTGGGTTTAAAAATTAGTAGATAAACAAAATACTGGATTTTGGCAGCCAGCTTTTTATATTTTTTATTTGTTTTTGGATTCTTCTATTTTACTACATGTTTTTTTTTTTTCCTTTGTTGACAAAATTTTGTTCTAATTTGACAGGGAGTGCTTTTGAATCATCCTTATCTGTCCCTACAAAAGGGAAGGGAAGATCCTTTTACTTAAGGTGACACAAATGTTAGTGCAGACATTGTCAAGTTTTTAAAAAGATAAAAATCGGGAAAAGGTAAGTTTTTATCCACTTTTTTTTTTTAGGTTTATTAATAAAAAAAAATTTTTAAAATATTTAATTAATCTTTCAATTGCATTGGCTAATTTTCTGCTTTTTAAAATGGGATCTTATCACCAGAACTCTATTGTCACATGTAATAAAAATTTCTTTTTAAATCTTTAAAAATTTTTTGATTTCAAATATGTTTAAACGAATTTAGTTACCCAAAAATGATTTGATTTGGGTAAAAAAGGTTTTTAGAACCACCCAATTTTTTTGAAGAACTGATAACCGAAAATGGTGCTATTGTGCCATGAATTTCCAAAAACCCTATCTCAGAGATCTGCAGGTGAAGAACTTCATATGTCTGGGGTGTTTTAAAAGGATTTCAACATTTAGATCCAACACACATTGGGCAAGCAAAAAAAAAATTGCAAAAGCAAGGTGCTAAAATGGGAAAATTTTTTGACAAAGAAAAAAGGGGCTGTATTGCGTGATATTATCCCCTTTTATGACAGCAAAGGGGCAATCTCCCAGTGATAAAAAAGAAAAATAGAGGCAGGGAAAAGTGGTTCTATGGAAAATACTCCAACATGTCACTTTCAGAATGTCCCATTGATAAGAAACATTCCACATTTGCATCTTCTCCAGGCTATAACCCATTATCCTTGTTTCATTCCATGAAAAACATCATGTCTTTTAGTCATTGTGACAGATTCAAAAACAAAAATTCCCTTTAAGAATCTTTAGTGAAAAAAAAGTTCCATCATTTCTAAAATAGATAAAAAAAAAGAATATTGGGTTTTGTCATATTTTAAACCAATCAGAAACATTTCCAATAATAAGAAGTCTGGTAAGAATCAGAGACAAGATGTATTCTCAAGAAGGATTTATGTCACAGCCCCACCAGCCAACGAAACCGCGCAAGTTCTAAAAGGATCTCCTTGTTTCACCAGCATATTTATAAAAAAGATATGAAATCATTTAAAAAAGATGAATTATTTTAAGTTCTCTGATGTTCTATCATCATAATATATCCGGTAAATTACAATATATATGACCCACACACTCTTATAGGCACACACACACACACACACACACACACAAAAAAAAAAAAAAACAACCGTTTGTAAAATATATATAATATATATATATATTTTCAGGTAACCCTGAAATTTTTTGCCAAATTTTGCATTAACATTTGCCTTTCCCCCCAAAAAAAAAAAAACCGAAAAACATAAAAAAAAATAAAAAAAAATTTAAATTTAAATATATAAAAAAAAAAAAAATTTTATTCAGGACCCAAATTTTTCATTAAAAACATTTTTTTTCATTGAAAATTTTTTGCAATTTATTTTTTATTTTTTGCCTTTTTTAAAGTTTTTTTTTAAACCCGGGGGGTACAAAAAAAGAAAGACAAAAAATTCCCTTTCCCCTTTTTCTTTTACAAAAAAAGAAACGTTGGGGAACAAAACATTATTAAAAACAAAAAAATTTTTAAAACAATTTTTTTTTTTTTTTATATGTATAAAATGTTGACTCTCCGGAGATTCACAATGAGGGTCAAAGATCAGTTTCAAAAACCGACAGCCCAACACCGCACATGGGTTTGATTATAGTGGTGAAGGCTTTGTGCAGGAAACCCCACTTTTGAAGGAAATACAGAGACCCTTTCATCAAAAACAAAGGGCCCCAAACAACCCCCCAGGTTTTAATTAAAGTTGTTTCCCCCTAGACCATTGCCATCCCGGCTATGCCCCTCTGTCCTGCATTTTACCCATAGCTGGAGGGAGGTTCAAACCCTTTCCCAAAAGGGATTAACGAAATTAATGTTGGGTTGACTGGGAAATTGAATCAATCCAAGCCACTATTCATTTCTCCACCATGCCCCTCAAAATATATATACATAAACCCAAAAAACACATATATATATATATATATATATATATATAATTTTTTTTTAAACACACACACACACACATATATATATATATATATATATATATATAAAAAACACACACAAATATATATATATATATATATATATATATAAAAACACACACACACACTTAAGACTTTTTTTAAAGTAAAGGAAATCTTAAATTCTTCTTCCTTACTTATATTAATCTTCTGGGTTTTTATTTGGGATTGATATATTACTTCTCTCGTTCACTTCAATTTTTTTTAAAAGCCCTTTTTTAAAAGGTGAAAATGATTTCTTTTTTTTTTTTCTTTTTTAAACATTTCAATATGCAAGGGGATCCCCTAAGATGCAAGAGCTTTCCAAAAATGAAAGAAACTGAGGAAAATTAGCAAAAAAAAGGACAATAAAAAAACAGGTTAAGGATGCAGAAGATTACGATTCATGTTGCATTAAAATTATGAAATTGTAGTTGAAGGAAAGCAGTAAGCTGGGAAAAGAGTTCCATGTGAGAAGTGGAGAAAAACATAATAAAAATACACTTACATCTAGGTTCCAACGTAAAATGATGAACAGCTACCAATTTAGTATGTGCTTATATTCATGAAGTTGTTACTAAAAGGAGAGCTCATCAGAATGAATAACCACAAAAATATTTCTAGAAAGTGGCGGGAAGTTGGGAAAACGGGGGGAAACTGATTAACCCAAGACCCAGGTCAGGAACAAAAATATTACAATTTTTTTCTTTGTTTTTTTATCAAGAATTTAAATACATGTGAAGCCCCAAAACCAGAGGGACAAATATTCAATCCGGAACAAATTTTTAAAATCCGCAATATTTGATTTTGGGAAATTATAATAAAAATATTTTTGTATAAAATAGAGTAGATAGGTTTCCCTATCCCCCAGTTACCTCCTTCCTATATTTTGAACAAGGAACTTTTTACCCCTTGTTTCCTGTTTAGGAGTGATTTTCCCATTTCCTTCCCATAAAGTCTTCTCATTTTCTTTTATTTCCCCAGTAACCCATTGGTCTTAGTGGCATTATCACCTTGTTGGGGGTGAAATGTTTATATATATATATTATATATTTTTTTTTTTTTTTTTTTTTTTAACAGGTGATAATTATGATCGGGGGGAGAATTTAGAATTTGGGGATCCTTTCTTCACCTCAAAAAATTCAAAACCTCTGTCAAAAAAAGAAACGGGAAAATCACACTATTGAAAAGCCCGGGGCCATCTTTTGGTTTCCCAGATTAATTTTACCTCATGATACATTTTTAATTTTAAAGATTACCCCTATTCAAAAAAATCTTTTCACCAGTTCATATAATTATATGATAGGTCGATTGTTTGGGGGGGTTTCCCGACCCCATTTCTTCTTCCAAAAATTGGGGGTTGAGTTAAAATAATTTCGTTCTTAAATCAAATGTAATGCAAATGTTAATCATAACTAACCATTTCAAAAAATATCATACAGACGATGAAAAATGGGTTGTATACAACAATTTTCAACAAAATGTAGTAGATTGATTTAAAAATGCAAAAAACACTAAAGCACATTTATATGTCCATATGAAATTTTTAGTTGAAAAGCCCTTTTTTGCTCATCATTAGAAAAAATTCCATTCTCCATGACAATTCAGTGCAAATAGAGCAAGAATTTACAAAAAAAAATTTGAATTGGTTGATCTGTTCTATTCCACCTATATTCATCTGCCCTTTGCACCAACGTTATTCCCTTTTGATAGCTGCAGAATCTTTGTTGATAAATTTTCTCTAATAAAAAACCAGATTAAAAAGTTTGATAAGTTGGGGAAAATTTTTTTCTTAAAAGGTATTAAAAAAAACTGCCTGATAAATGGTAACAAGTCATTGCAAAAAATGGTGAATATTGTTTGAATAAAATCTAATTGTGCTTTTTTTTTTGAAGATTCAAAAAATTATTAAAAAAAAAAAGAATTATTTGCTCAACCTAATATCAAAAATATATCAAAATATTCTTTTTTTCATTATTTAATTATTGGGCTATTTCCCCCATCTTTGTTATTTTTTCCCCGTTTCGGGTTGTTGCTCTGGCCTTTTCAGGTGGTTGGTTTGAAATGAACCCTTTTTTGCTCACTGGGGAGACTGTTTTAGTTCCACGTGCCTGTTTTTAAAATTACTTATCAGTTATTCCGTTAATTTTTCCCCTGAAAGTTCTTCACTGCCTTAACCAGGTATTTAACTCACACTCTTTTGGGGCCCTTTACTGGGTCTAACCAAGCCTTTATCCATGTGCCAATCTATTGTTCCCCAGGTCCCACCAAGCATTTCACACTTTTTTGACAATCACTTAGAAAAGATATTTTTTAAACCTGCAGTATTCTCTCCTTAAGCCATTTTAACCATTGACCTGGGAAAGGGGGTCGTATAAGAGAGAATGTAGATATTTTTGGACAAATTTTGGGATCCCTAGGCTGATTTAAATTTTTAGATTAATTTTTTTGTTCTTTTGCAGTTTCAGTGTTGGTGAAACTAATTTTGGAAGATTTTATGTCCCAATTTTCTTATCTCTAAGACTAAATTTTATAACGATCCATACATAAATGTTTGAATTCCCAGTATTTGAAATTTTATTGCTTCAACAATCTTCTTTTAAAAAAACAAAAAAATAAAAAGCCATTTAATAATTATTATAATGAAATGGACTTTTTTAAAAAGTTTATAATTAAAATTTGCCTTTTTTTTGAAATAACAAGATGAACAGTGACTAAAAAAAATTTTTTTCATTTGTGAAAAAATAATTTAATATTATGTTAGCCACATAGGTTTAATTTATAACCTAAAAAAATTTTAAAAATTTACTGTAATTATAATTTACTTGATATTTGACTGAATTCAAAATGGGTTTTTTCTGAAGTTAATTACAGTTTGAGTTAATGGCCCGATGGTTGCAGGGGGAAAAGGTATCAGTGAACCGTTTATAAGTACATGGCTCAGTGGTTAAAGATTACTATTCTGAGCATGAGACCCTTGTTTAAATCTCACCATGGTTGATTTATCAGGGGGATGATTTTTTGTCAATCAGCCTGGGGGGACAATAAAAGCTCAACACGTTGGAAGATGCCCCAAAATCCCCCGTTTGATCCCAGTCTTTGAATAAAATTGAGACAAAAATGTTCAAAATCCCAATGATTTTTCTAGCATAAAGTCCCAAATCATCACCATTTGGTGGGATGTGGGTAAGATGTAATAGACAGCAGCTAGAATGAGAAATCACAAAGTCAAGTTCAAATACCAGTCAGGTATCGCTACAGTCACTTAGACACAAATACCCATGAGAAAGATATGAATCCACTCCTCACCTCTGTTATTGGTTAAATAAGAATTGTATCTGAAGAGAAATTAATGTTTTCAAAATGATTCATGCAAAATTCAATTTCCAAAAATAAAAAATAAAGGTTTATTCTTAATCAACAACAAGCTTTACTTAAAAATTTTTTTTAATCAATCTACCCTAAAGTAAGGAAGGTGATAATGCCACTAAGACAGAAGCGTTACTGAGAGTGAAAGCAGAATAAGAAGATTCTTAGAAAAACCCATAAACCTATCCTAAATAAGAAGCAAGAGATAAACTCTATTCATGTTCAAAAGACCAGGAGAGTGTTTTGGCTATAACACACAAAGGGTTGATAGTTTCATAAAAAAACAAATCAATCACCTAAAAGGCAGATAGTTCTTAAGCCTTGGTTGGTCATTCACCTAGAGATGTTATTTTGATAGAAAGAACAGGTTGTATCAGCCTAAATCACCCACAATGCATGAAATTTAAAGAGAGAATCAATACATGTGTTCAGTGTAACTGCTGCCTGAATGCCTTCTTCTTTATGCGTGCTCCTGTCCTTTACGATTTGGTAAGTATTATGCCCTCCATATTCCTGTCCTTGTAGCTCTTAAGTTTTGTCTTTTTGTTATTTATCCCAAACCCTGTTCTACTATCCATTTACTCAAGCTTCATCAAGTATGTTACCTGCTACTTTCCCCTGTTCCTCTTTTCCTCAATCTGTCTTGTGGAGATTTGGGGATTTGCCAAACCCTCATTATGAAATTTCCCTCAACTGCTGCTTCTTTAAGTATAAGTTTCTTTTTTATTTCCATTTTCTAAAACTCATTCCTCAATTTGTTCAGTCATTGTATCCCTTGCATCTTCTGTAGAATCACTTGTTGCTTCGCCCTTCTTTATCTTTTGAAGAGATTGTCTCTCGCATTCATTGCCATATAGATACAAACTTAACAGTTCAGTACTCTTTCTTTGTTTCTAACAATTTTTTCTGTTTCTAATACTGCTTTGAAGCTTTTTGAATGCATCTTGGCCATCCCAATATGTCTTTGTACTTAAACTCAGACTAGACTCAAGGGAATATGTAGATACATTTCATCACTTCAAAGATACTGGGAAATTGGTTGCTTTCCTGTACTGTCTTAAGTCCCTGGCTCTTGCTATCTCTACTTTCACAAGAGCTGTGGATCAGGGGTTGAAAAATAGTGTCCTGCTACCAGATGATCACAAGCACAAGTCTTTCACTTTCAAGTCTTGAGTTCAAAAGCATATCCACGCCCCTTCGCACCAACAAGACATTACAAACCTCTCACTGCTCTGTCGTTAATTCCATAGAAAGTGTTCATTCCTTAGTTCCATTAGCTGTCTCTAACATTCACATCTAAGAGACCCAGTCTACCATGCCCATTGTAGCAAACCACCCTCATTCTCTCTTCACACTCCATTGTGATGGAAATCTAATCTAAGCAGCTGCTTTTCCCATAAACCACGTTGCTTTGACTACCAAGAGGATGCTTCACCTCAATCACTATAATCTTGATCTGTCTAAGTCTATTGTTTACTTTTACCTTCCATATCCCCATAAGCTATACCTTACCTGGTAACCCCACCTTGAGTGACACTTCAGTCTTGTACAAGGTGAACATCATTAGCAAAAGAAGAAAAAAGTTTAATTTCAGTTTGTGTTTTCCAACCAATCCTTGGGAAAAGCATGAATTCACTCTCTTCCGCTGATTGGTACCGGGATTTATCCTTGTTTAGCATTATTTGAGTAAGAGTTTATGCCGTAAATTAACTTCCATTGGTCAAAGAAATGTTATAAGTCACCCAGTACTATACACTAGCAGCTGAATTCAGGTCATGGGAATCTTTTAAAAAATTCTCGTTTATCAGTTTATCAATTCACTGAACAAATCTGTTGGCAATTTTCTGTTGATTTTTCTAAACTGATCAAAAGTTTTGCTTTTGGTTTTTCCTTTTGTGCTCATTACTTTTAATTTCAATCTGAATGCTTCCTCTAAAATATTCAAACATTTTCATATGTATCAACCAGTTTAAAAAAAAATAAAAAATAAAAAAAACGGAGAAAAGAAAAATATACCAAGGAGTGGAATTTCATAATCTCAGTCTTTAACTCTAATATTATTATCTATTAGGTTGGTAAATAATGATTGGACACGTCGTTTTTTGACGTATTTTCACGCCAAAAACGACATTCTTACGTCATTATTTTGCACCAACCCAATATATATGTTTTTTTTTTTTTTTTGCTTTATGATGGTTTCCCCCACACCCTGCAAATATAAATTAATAAAATTAGTTTGTTAGCATTTGAACAGAATTATTTATACTGTTTAAGAGTCTTTTCATGTAAATCAAATTTTAACTTTTTTTTTTTTTTTTTCTTTTCTTTGAAATGGTCTTATCTGCATTTTGTTCTAAAAAGTTCAATCAGGTCATGGGCAACTCTTGGGAGTTGGTGAATAAAATAAATTATTCCTTTTTCAGGTGCATGTCCGAAGATAAAATCAAATAATGTTCTATAGTCAGTAATTGTAATAAAAAATTAATAAGATTTTTACTGTTTTATCAGTATTTCAATTAGTGCTTAGTAAAAAAAAAAAATTATGTATGTTTGTTTATTAATTGAATGACTGACAAAGGAAATCTTCAATTTTATTTTAAGTTTTCTTAATGTTCTTACCGTTTTCTTTTTGGAGGGACTAAGACAGTGTAGAGATTGTTGCTAATGGCTATTGTTAAAAGTGCTTTTGATAAGTTATTAGCCATTTTCAACCCTAGCAACAAGTAAAACTTGCACATGCTACAGAAAATTAAAACTGTCAACTTTAAATTTACAAATAACAACACGCTTCTATCAAATTTAAATGAACCAAAATAATGTAGTATATGAATTTAATTGCTCATTACAATCTTCTGGTATGTCTTTTCATCATAAATCAATACTATAGCTGACATAAAACAAATTCACCCTTGCTCTGAAGGATGACAAGCCACTTGAGTGATATCAGTGACATAAAAAGCATCTTGACACCAAAAACTACTCTGCACCAATTAGAAAATTGCCAGGAGACCTCATTCAAATAACAAATCTCACTGTTGTTGATAGCATAAAAATCACGCTTATATAAAAACCATTTGACCAAGCATCAACCTTACTCTCATTTATCGAGAGGGAATGTGCTTCAGGTCTCTAAAGAAAACACTCCAACAAAAGTCTTGGCCACACCCTCTTGCACAGCCTCAGATTACTACTAGTTCCACAATAACTAATCTTTTAGAACATGGAAAAGCATTAACAAGGTATTCCTTTGAAATGGCAATGAATCAATAAAATTGCTTGGGACAATAAACGCTACAGATAATTTCTGCACCTTCTATGTACCAATTTTGAATTTTTCCTTTATATATATATATATATATATATATACACACACACACAATAATAGGTACATGGCTAAGTGGTTAGAATGTTTACATTTCGACCATTTAGATCTAGATTTGAATCTCACCATGATTAATCTGTCAGGAAGATAACATTGTGATATTTCTAGTCAAGGAGACAATCTAGCAGTGCAAGTACTGAAAAGTACTATGCCCCTGTGAGTAGAATTGTAGATTGAAAGCACAATTATCGCTTCTAAGAAAAAGACGAAGCATACTGATGCTGTTGAAACCGCTGGATTCATACCAGATTATGTGTCTTCTCCCCAGCAACCATCCACCAGTATAATTGCAGTAAAACCACAGGTGGGCTCTGTATAGCTGAACAAGAACAAAATGTTCTTGACTAGGTGTAAGTACAGGAATTGATTAGCAACCTGGCAGATGGTGTGTTCAGAAAATGAGTAGCCAGCTATATATATATATATATATACAGAGAGAGAGAAAAGGAAAAACTATCTTGTTTTATCTGATGAACTTCAAGATAAATGTAAGACTTATATAAGTATTTATAAACAGAGTATAAATTGTGGTTTTTCAGAACTTTTAGATTTAAGAATGGTCATAAATATATCAGCTAACTGAAAGTCAAGGTAAATTATGAGGATGAATTTTCCTGATAAAGTCCATCAGAGGACAAAAGATGTCAGCTAAGATAAGTTTTGATTTTGTTGAGGTACCTGCAAACAGTCACAAAAAAAAAAAAGAGCATACCTATGATGGAAAAGGCTCTAAACTTGATAAAAAAACAAAAAATCAGGTTGTTATTAAGAGGAAAGACAAAAAGTATTTTTGAATATTTTAAATTTTAATCCTTTTAGTATTCAAAAGATTAGTATGGGAAATTAAGCATCTTTTTTGCAGTAAAAAGAAAACAAAAAACAAACATTGTTTAGAAATTTCTTGAAAATCAAATAAATTGCTGGAAATTTTCGAGGACTTGTTCACAAATGAATGAAATTTTTATAAAATCAAGGTTACATTTGTTTTTCTGCATCTGTAAAACAATTGTTTATACAGAAAGTAAGGACTTGCGACATCAAATTGTCTTTAAATTAAATGGTGGTAGAAGAATTATTGAACTTCTAAACGTGTTTAAATATTAATACACAATACTTAAATGCAGAATCAATTTTGAGTCTTCTAGTTTATAGTTGCCTATCGTATCTACTCCTCCCTACCTATTGTGATGAAGGACCTATCAAGAGTCCTCCTCAGAGAACTATTTCAAATGCTGCCCAATAGGGTGGCTTTTTTAAATCCATATATATATATATATATATCATCTGACAGACAGACTGTTTCGCTGTATCACAGCTCATCAGTGAAGCAGACATCCAGTTGCATCCAGCTAGTATTGAAACCGGGCTGAATTGGTATCAGTTGAGATTCTACCTCACTGTTGGGTGCACGGTAGGGACGTAAGGTGAATTCTATGTATATCTGTATATTGCATGGCCAAGTGTTTAGAATGTTCACTTTCTGACCATGAGAAAATGTCTAAATTTCACCATAATCGACATTTGCTGTGAAGGGGTGACTTCTTGATATTATCACCTGGGAGGAGATGATTCCAGTGTATGCAACTGTGAAAGTGCCTGGAAAACCATACCATGGTTGACTCTAAGCCTTGTGAGTTAAATTGATTAGACAGAACCCTTGGGAGTATGCTGGTGGTTGTGCTAAACAAAATCATGTCATCGTGACCGAGGGTTTACACAAGGGCCTTGTTCAGACTGTTAATCAGCAGATAACACACTCTCTTCCCAGACACACAGTAACTAAGGTCCCGCTTTAGTATAGCTACAGACAAACACAGGTGGATTTGGGGATGTTGAACAAGGACAATATGCTTGAGCAGGCACCTAAGGTTGGTATGCTCAGCGACAAAGTTCAAAGCCCCAAAGAAAAAAAAACCCAATGCGAGTATCCAAAACAGCAAATAAAGTGCTAAATACAATGATTAGAGAGACTTGTTAATTGGACACTTACTGTTTCGATTAAGTGATCATCAGTGAACCAGCCTTCCCTGATGATCTGCTTAGGGTAAACCTTGCAGATTTGTCTGCCTCTAGGTTTAAAAATCACATTAAAACAGTTCCTATACATCATCAGTTACACCCTATAAACGATAACAATATTTAAGCAATAAAACGTTGGATTAAAATTAATTTATTAATCGTTTATAAATTGCTTAATTTCAAGTGATTTATATGGAACGCTTCAATGTGCCAATGAGAAGTAAGTTGGAAAAGTGTATTAAAGTGTCGTACACTGACATTCATACTATTATATATATATATATATATATATATATATATATATACAGTTAATGTTGGAGAAGAAACTGATAAAATGATAAATAGTTAAAGCACTAAAAGTAATGAAGGAAATAGACAAACTATTTTTTATTTATTAAATAATGTGTAATAGATGTATCAGCCTACACATTCTAAAAGAAATGGGCTCCCCAGCAGGGATTAACCTGCATCCCCTTTTGTAAATTGCTTGTTTACCCTTTAGATGAAACTGATGGTGCCAGTGAAGCTTTCAGGATAATAATCTAAGTGAAGATGATGTGCTTTCATTAAAAAATAAAAAATAGAACCTGTTTCCTGGGATGTTGTTCTTGGTCATGTGGTAATGCATGCTGGATAAATCGCGGTTTCTACTTGCCAAAGGGAAACACAGCTTCTTTAATAGGATTTCTTGAATGCACAGACCAGTAGATATGATACACTTTTTCAAAAAAATAAAATGTGGTTTTATTTCAAATATAGATGTATCCACTATAATAAAGTTTGTGTGCTTGTATATAATTTCACCTTTATAAGGAAAAAGGCTAGATTTAAATGTATTATATATATATATATATATATATATATATATATATATATATCACCAACTGTTAACATCTTGAGAGCTAGTTTATCCTATTAGACATTACTTAGTAATATACTTTAATAAGCACCTATTTATATTACTAATGACCAACGACTTTTATGCAGAAAGGGAGTAATTCCCTGATACATAGCACATTATGTAAATTCAAAAGTTTTAAATAATTTTTTTTTTAATTCTGTTTTCAATTTTAAGACTCTTGTCTTGATATAAATCAATAATTAATTTGAATATTATAATATCAATATATGGGGCAAGTTTAAGCATTACACCTAAATCAAATCAAGAACGTAGATTTCGTAATGCTTAACGGTAGTGAGTGGCTATTCAGCACCTGATGATTGTGTGTAATTGCTTGAAACTCAGAGTTGTTACCGATGTGGAATATTATGTGTGTTCACTAATATATACTTAATATTTCTATTATTTAACATTGAGCACTGTTTTATTACATTCAAGTAAAAAAATATATGTACGTGCAAGTATGTGTGAATATATCGCTTTTTTAATTACCCATATTTCTCTCATATATATATATATATGTATGTATGTATGTGTGTGTGTGTGTGTGTGTGTGTGTAATAAATTTGGTTATGTAATCCCCAACAGAGTTATAAGTTATTAAATCTGGAACAAAAATATCCATGAAAAATATGTTTTGAAAAATAAGATTCAAGTTAATACATTTCACCTCTAATGGCTTCATCAGGCGTATTGAAGAAGAACATAAAATTTTAAATGATTTTTAAAAGTCACTCCATTTTCTTTTTTCATCTCAAGCAACAATGTTTAAAAAATAATAAGATTTGATTATTTTGAATACACACAAATGCATACACACACTGCATCTTTGCATTCCATCAGATAAAGACATTAGAGATGAAATGCATATCAGATATTATTTTCATACTTTCATCAATGTTTCTTCCAAATGTCAATTATATATATATATATATATATATATATATATATATATATATATATATATATATATATATATATATATATATATATATATATACATATATATATATATATATATATATATATATATATATATATATATATATATATATATATATATATATATATATATACATATATATATATACATATATATATATACATATATATACATATATATATATATATTCAGAAATTATATTTGAGAATATATGAGAAGGATTTAGTCTAAAAAGGCAATTATTCAGCTTTTGTTTGATTGAAAAATTTCTTTGTGGGTCGATTTTGCTAAAGTATGTTTGATCTAAGAATGGTCCTCTCTGTCCAAAGAGTGATGCAAGTTCAAATCCTGCCAGAATGTGAATATTTTATTTAATAAGATTTTGAATATTCAGGTTGATGAACAAAAATTATATAAGTATCTTACTAAAATAACATTTAAAGTGATAAAATCTGTCAGATTAATAAATAAAAATCCATTATGCCTTTATATATATATATATATATATATATATATATATATATGAATAAAATGACTGGTAATCACACTTGTTTCGTCCAATGTGGACTTTATCAAAGCAAAATAATAAAATGAAATTATGAAACAAAGCAATAATAAAAACAAAATCAGAATGTACCAGTAACTGAATGTAGAGAAACACTATTTACATTTTTAACTTGAAAATAACACATCAGTATTTGTCACATGTGGAGAATATTGTCATTATATCTGTGTTGATGTATTCAACCATTTCTTTTACACAACAGGGGATTCCAAAACAAAGAAAATGGTTAAATATGTAAAAATAATACTTTCTCTACATTGGACGAAATGTGTCATCAATTACCAGTTTTCCTATTGTCATTTTTATTCATAAATAATTGTCTTCTACTGGTTAAATCGAGAAGTTTTCATACATATATATATATATATATATATAGTTTTAAGGTATGCCATATTTATGGGGTTAAAGTGTCAATATCAGGATAGTGTATGTAACCAAACTGGACATTGAAGCCAACACAGCCAGAGGTGTAATAGTCAGTTTCTACGTTAAATGCAATTGTTAGGCCATGTGTGTATGTGTGTGTGTGTGTATATATATATATATATATATAATATATATAAAAACATTTACACAAAAATGACTTATTTTTCAATCCTGACTTCTTTTCTTTGTCTAACTTAATGATGAGTAATAATTACAAGATAGAACATTATGCAATGCAAATTTCTAGATCAGAAGTCACTTATAACTGTTAGACTGTTTCTGTCAACAAAGTAATAAATAAACTCTCAATTGTTCACATGTTACGCTGATTGGTTAAATTAAGACAGTTTTATTGTAAAAGCTCTTCAAGTAACAGTTGTCATTTTATTGATATGTTAAGAATGCTTCATATACAATGGAGAATAGTATTCTCAACAAAACCTTTTTGAAGGAGTTCATTCAAATCATTTCTTAGCTTGGAAGATAAGATATTTTGTCAAGTTATTGAAATGGCTTTTTATTTTGTGCTTAGCTAACTGATACATGATATTTAATCAGCGGACAATTCGATATATTTAGATAGGTAAATGTCATAAAAGAACAGTTGCCATTTCTTTGTCAGTAGATACAAAGCTTGATGTCAACATTGTATTCTTGTCCCTGCTGACATAAAAAAATGGTATTGCAGATAGGTACTTAGGACAGTGTCACTGTTAGTAAACAAGCTGAACTAAATATCTTAGAGAATAGTGGATTCCAAACATGGGGCACACACTCACTGGGAGAGAAAAATTTGAACATTTTGGGATAAATGCAATTTCTGTGAGAAGAGTGAAAACATTCCATGGCTGAGGAACAAAGTCTACATGCTTAAACGATTAATTCTAAAAAGCTCAGATATTTTATGTTTTAACTTCCAAGAGAATATAAATTAAAAAAAAAAAAATGGTTAGAGACCACTGCATGAAGATATCCAAATTTTTAAAAAAAAAACATGGTGGGGGGAAATACAGCACATATTTTGTTTTATTTTTAAATCTGTTGTACAGACCAGTGGATAATTTTATTAAAAAGATTTGTTTTTGACAAAAGGTGACATGAAATTTGAAGAGCAAAATATTTTTTTCTAGAATTTTTACAATGAAGGGAAAATAATGAACAAGAAATGAGCGTTGGACTGTTATGTAATGTCTAAATCTATGGCGGTAGGAGGTTCTGTGGTATTTTTATTTACAGAATTTGAGCCCACCATGAGTGTAAAAAAAAACCTCTATGTAAAAATAATCTATAAATGTATATATGTCAATATGGAAAAGAATGAAGATTTCAGTAATATATGCATTATTTGGAATGGTTTATGAGCCGATAAGTAATCTTGGAAAGTGTGGGGAACATTTGCAAAAAGATGCCTTGTGCAAAAAGAAAAAAGGTTGAAAAGTACTGCTTAGCATGGTGATTTTCTGCTCAGGTTAGATGTGTACATCAAAAGTATGGGCCACCCAGTGATGATCAAACTCACTACGCAACATAATTAAGCTTTGCAAGACAACCTGCATAGCTATTACACCATGTCGAGGTTCCCCAATCCGACTCTCTTCAATGACGATTTTCTAAGTAGGTTAGATTCTAGCACAAGGTTGAAAGTATAAGACCCAGTGATGATCGAACTCACTAGTCATATTTGTTCTAGTGAGACAGTCTTGCTAACCATTACACGGCATTGAGGTTCCAATGATTTTCTTAGTTAGTTTAGATGTGCACAAGGTCAAACAAGAAGCACCTAGTGGATCAAACTCACTCTTTCAGTTGTAATTGATCTAGAAGAATCTGCTTCTATATGGAACTGAACAAATGAAGTTTCCAGCAGATGTAGTTCCCACAAATGAATTGCCCATCATCACCATTCTTTGACCTTTTTGTGGTTGATCGAACCGCCACAATGCCTTTTCCACTGCTCAGTCCCGCATTGCCATCCCATATCCCAACTCTGAGTCCCAAGTCATTGTGTCTGGGAAAGTCACTTTTTTGCAAGAAGACACCCGCAGAAGAACGCTATAGAAGTATGGATGAGACAACCTTCCAGTCCTCTTGCGGCAGTGGCCAGCCAACTGCAATTCTTTTGGTTTGAGCTAGAGAGATTGTCTCAGTTCTTCCAAGGTCTGTGTTTAAATGAGTGTCAAGAATGCCATCAGACCTTAGAAATGAAGAAAGAGGCTTATAATATTACATTGAAACACTGGATCTCATACAATTACCAAAATTAAGCAAATGTCAAGCCTGGCCTAGATTGATTACTGCTTGAATACCATGCTGTGTAAACTTGGATCTGCAGGTGGTAGTAAATACGGCAAGGAATTGGAAATTGTGTTAAAATTCTAATTTCAGCCAGGATTGTTATGTTCACTTATATGCAAATAAAGCGGGAAAGCAGAATCCAATTTTCTCCCTCCAGTTATGGGTTAATTAGTAGGACTCTGTACTGGTAAATCCAAAAGTTCTTATAATCTAAAAAAAAAAAAAATTTTCTAATTTTAAGTAACCTACAAAAGGTTGATAACAAAAAACAAATCACTCTGGTAAAGAAAGACTGCTTCGAATCTAACACTTATAAAGTACATCAAAAGCAGGGAGAAGTAGAAGAAAGCAGTAGGTAAGTTTGTAATCAATACAAAGACAAAGAAGTGGGATCATAATGAAACAAGAATTGGCAGAGTGAATAAAATAGAAATTTTGAGCAACCATGATTGGTTCTAGAACTTGACGAACATGACACATAGAGAAGGAAAGCTCTCACTTAGGGGTGTCCAAACATTTTCAAAGTGGGGCCAGATTTGATGAGGTGAATATCCGTGAGGGCCAAACTAGCCCTGCTCGGCATTTTTGAACCATTAAAATTAAACAAATGAAATATGAACATTTTTTATTGCAATGTCCCATTTTTCCTTTCTTTACATGGATGCCGACAAATAAATTTAAACAGGTCTACCAAAATCAAAAGAAGCAATAACATATCTCAGGTTAATTATAAACATTACATATTATTAGTAATTATTGCCTTGTCAATTTTGGTTAAAAATATGTATAGGAAAATAACACCATTCATCTTAATAAGAATTAGAAAACAAAGTGACACAAGTTCAAGTGTCGGGCCACATTTATAACTGATTTTGATCAACGAAAAATTTAATTCTGTAAGATTTACAATTTATTAATCTCAGATGACCAAAACGTAATTGCCTGTGCACTAATGTGAAGGGCGCATACTGAGATCTGAACAGCAGTATGTAAGCCAAGTCTGTCTAAGGCAGTGATTTTAGAAATTGGCTGGAGAAGGCCAAGGTCAGGTTCATTGATTGCCAGAGGGTAGCCACACAGCTGCTACCATCTTTAGTAAAACATGAAATTGCATTTGTTATGTGTATTTTATAAACTCTGACAATACTGGTGGCTGTAAGTGATACTCCTATGACAGAAGACAGCAGGCCATATGAAATTTGACTGGGCTGTAATTGGCCATGCTCAAGCTGAGTTCATTAGATTTTCAATTTTATTATTTCAGATATTATCATAATGGATACTGTATTCGAAATAGACGCCTCATTTTTATTGAAAAGATCAGATATGTCTATCAGTTTAATATTTGAGAAATCTTTTAATAGCGAATGTGTTTTCATAGAATTGAATCGATTCCCCTTGTAGAGAAACCACTGATCCAGTATGCTTACTGCTTGGCTACAGAGAGTATCATAGTTCAGCAAGGCTCTATTTTTCATTTGCCAGATCAAAATGGAGGTTTCTCCTACAAAGGGGAATATATGTTCAATCTCTGCCAGGGAGCCTATTTTTTTTTATATTAAGATTTCTCAGGCTGATAGATGTAATACACATTATTTAAAAAATAAAACAATAGGCCATAGGAAATGGTCTGCAAGCTGTATGTTTGAACCCCTGCTCTAGATATTGGGTTGATTAACTTTGCAATTTAGGAAAAATTCACACATTCATGTATTCCAATAATATGAAGAAAGAAATATTTTGGTTTAAATAGTTAATCCAATTACAAAATCTAGGGATGGGGAAAACTATTATCTTAAATATCAAAAGACTACATTTCTTTATTATATCATGTTCTTAAAAAATAATGTAAATTTTTTTTTTTAATCATTTCACCCAAGCAAGACAATAAAGTCACTAGTATGCAAAGATGTTATTGGAGTTAGAGACTATCAACAAAGAAAAAACAGACAATTAAGGACAATAAAGAACAAGAATTAAGAAGACATCAGATAACAGCACTGAATGTATTTAAATTTTATAGATCAAAGGACTGGGAAGTTAGAAGCTGGAAGAGAGTTCCACAAACAAGAAGTATGATAGACGAAACCGTTAGCATAGAACTACAGTTATATTCAGCCATTTCAACTGTAAAATGATGAGACTTAGCTACAACCCAGTACTGTGCTTAAATTCATAAAGTCTTAGCTACCCAGGAGAAAAAGTAATATTTATTTTTGAAAAATACAAAAAATGTGGGCAATAAAGCCAAAAGGAGGAAAATGGAAATAGCCTCAATCTATCTTATCTTAAACTTACTCTAGCTAAGCAATTACTGATCAAAAACATAAAGCACAGTATTCCTTACACCCAAACACATATTCTTACTTACCATTCTTACTACAAGCATCAGAATGCCTCAGTTTGTATGAAGTCCTAACTTAGTTCACATATATACAATAAGCAGAAAAAGTACAATTACCATGAAAATATTTATAGAAAAGACACAGGAAGCCACATTACATTGGTGGGAAAGTGATTGGCCAAGATGCCAGGTCAGGACTATTGAATATCAGATTCTTTTCTTTGGATTTTAAGTGAAGAATCTCTAAATATGTAGCAGGAGCACCAGACCAGATGTGACAGCAATATTCAAAGCAATGGATGTATGGTAGACTTATAACAAGATAGATTCTAGTGAGGAAAAATATATATATTGATGATTGGAAATAATATTCCAACTTTGTTGAAGAGTTGATTTTGAGAATCTTATTTACTGCCACTGAAAGGCAGAGTTTTGACCTCAATAGAAAGCATCAATGGCTCATTAATTCTTGCAGCTAAAAGAGCTTAATTTTCTGGTTTTAGTGTTGAAAAATCATGTTCAAATTATTACAATATGTTATATTCCGTGCTAATAGGAATATGGAATGACAAACATGGTGGATAAATAGTAACAGGTTTATTGTAGAAACTAGTACACCAAGCAAGGATATAATAGTTATGTGCACAGTCGCCAGGTCAGTACAGTTGTGTGCATGCTGCTGGCTGGAAGGTCATGGTCTTGTAGATCCCAGCTCAATCCTCCCGTCCACTGTCCTAATGGGATACTTATAGGTGGTTACCAATTTAGGTGCCGCCCACCATGGGGGTGGTAGGCTATTCCATCACATCACAACATGCAAGGAATTTCCATATAATCAATCAAGTTTAGCAAAGCAGTATTAAAAATGATATAACCTATAAGGAGGCCAAGGAAGAGGAAATGAGAAATAAGAAACAGCAAGAAAGATAAATATTAATATTAAATAAATGATTTTGTATGAAATTTTGAACAAATCTCAGTCATGACTCATGCCTCACAAATAATTATAGCATGAGACATAAATACATGTCTATATAAAACCAACACAATATAAAATATTATTAATAAAAAAAAAGATATCAAGACAAATAGAATATAAACTAAACTCTGTGATGTATTCTTGGGCAATCATTTTTCAATTTATGTAACCTGGCAGAATTCTCACAGTAGATTCCTATTACTTTCTTTCAGTAGTAGACTGGTTTCCAACCAAGATTATAGAACCCAGTCTGTACTGCTATTAAATCCATAGTTCAGTGGAGATATGTCTTTAACTCTTTTTCAAGGGTATTTATTGTGTACTCATCCAACTCTTGCAGAAATTTCAGGCTAACTTTATGGCTATAACTCTGTTTCATACCATTGTAAGAGTAAAATACAAAATCCAAATGAAGCAAACAGTGACAGTAATTGTTGTTCAAAAGGACAGAGCTTGACCAGGAAAAATTGCAGTGGTGCAAAGCTTCCCTGCTGCTGATTTAAAACAAGTTATTAGCTTATGTAGATCTAACATTTAAATTTATATTGCTCTTGTTGGTTGTGTTGACATCTCTTTTAGCACATTAGTGCTTCATAAGGTATTGAGCTTTAAATTTATGTTAGTCTTTATTTTCATTGCTGCAGATGTCACATGTATATCTTATGGCATCATTGGATAAACAAAATTTAAAAACATAAACACAAACACTATAAGATATACATGAAGTGCTTACACAAGCCAATGAAAAGGCAACATAGAATTTAAAAATTGAAATGTAACTCCACATTATTTCACTTCCCCACCAGAAAGGTAAATTAAATCGTAAAACATAAATTAGATTTTAGAACTTTTGTAACATTCTGTCAGGATTTAATGTATTTTTGACTCATTTCCCAAATCATTACTCTGATATTTGGTCATTAAAACAATTGATTTTGGAAAGTTAAGAGCGTATATTTTCCGTTTTTATTGAAGAAGAGTCAGCTTTTCTTCATTATTTATTGGTTCCTATATTGTATTCATTTCTATGTCAATAGCAGAGATTTTGTATCAGCATATGAGCCGCACTCAAGCATAGAAATGAATACAATATGGGAAAACCAGTAATAAGGAGTGCCAGAGAAAGTGATAATAACAACAAAAATTGCACATGAGTCTGGTAAAAAACATGCAATGATAATAGCAAAATTGCAATATGAGCACTGGTAAAAATGATTACAACATTAGGTTTATAATAATGCAGAAATTCATACATGTTACGTCCTTTTAAGGGGACACACATGGCACAGTGGATAAAGGCGCTATTAGATCCATGACAGGACCCAAAAACCCAATACATGTATATGGTGGAGAACTTTGAGAGGGGAATTAACAGGGATTATGCCAATACCTTTTCAAGGCATTGGTTAGACCCAAAGAGTGTGTGAGTTCAATACCGGTTAAGGCGGTGGGGAAACTTGGAGGGAATTAACAGGAGATAACTGATAACTGACGTCCATTTAGACATGGCACGTGGAACTAGAACAGCCTACCCCAATGAGTGAAATAAAGAGTTCAATCTGACATTCCAACCACCTGAAGAAGACCTAAATGTTGTGGGATAAACATGGCGACAAAGATGAGGACAATATCCAAATAATGTAAATAGTGTAGCCTAGATGTGCATAAGACCGA
Source organism: Acanthosepion pharaonis (assembly GCA_903632075.3). Taxonomy (NCBI): domain Eukaryota; kingdom Metazoa; phylum Mollusca; class Cephalopoda; order Sepiida; family Sepiidae; genus Acanthosepion; species Acanthosepion pharaonis. The sequence continues at coordinate 44,331 of CAHIKZ030000257.1, forward strand.
GCTGGGGCACCCAGTGAGCATCAAATTCACTACTCAGCTGGCAATTGTTCTATAAAGACAAGATTGCTAACTGTTGGCACCACGCTGAAAGAGAACATATAGGGCATGCAATAGAGATTCAGTTAAAATCAGTATTTAGGTATTTACAGTAGAGAATTTTCTTTGTTTACAAGTGAGTCTAAAAGGTTAAGTTGAATGCACATCAACAATTGGGAATTTTTTTTTTTCTCCTTGCTTTTCTAGTGACTTTTGTTTTTAATTATCCCATAAACTTGTAGATCATAGACTACCATACTGATTCCTTCTCATTTCATGGAAATGTGACACCCTCCACCTCCCATTTATTTTTTTAATTTTCTAAAACAAAAAGATAAGTTTGCACGTTGAAATTTGTTGATGCATATAGTAAACTTTAAAAAAATTCTCCGTAAATTTCTTCATTTAGATTTTTATAATGGAGTAATGGATAGCGCTTGGATTGAGAACTGAGATTTGTTCAATTCCAGTCGAATCCATTACATCTACTTCTCTATGTGCTAATACCCTTGGGAAAGGTATGAATCCTCGCCTTTCCTCCAGCTATGGGTAAATTGCAGGACAGACCGGTTCTATAGGCCTTTGATGGCCATTGGTCTAACAAGAAAAAAATGGCAAACCCACTGTTGGGGGGAATCTTCTTCAAATATGTATCCAAAGATATGATCACCATGTGTATCATGCATGTCACATAACCGGATCACTGTTACACTTTTAAGTTTAGTTTATTTTGTTGTTTTATGGCTTATCAACCTCAATGGGTTATTTAATGCCATGGAATGTATATAAGTTCGTATAAATATAATGTATTCTTTTGAAGAAAATCAGTTTGTTGACTGGTGTTTCATTACATTTTTTTTTGTAAAGAGGGTTTTGTCAAGAATTAAAATGTATTATTGGTAATATTTATTTTTGTATTTTTTTATAAAAAAATCTTTTTTTTTTACTGTCACAGTGTTTGACCCCAGTTTGATGGTGGGGGTAACCATTTGCCTGCTACCTGGGACCCTAACAGGTGCTACCACACTAGTCAGAGTGAACTTGAGAAAAAACAGCAATTAAAAGGTGGTTTCATGCTGCTCAGAACTTCCTCATCGAGGTCTTGTTGTTGGAATGCTTTTGAAGAATCATGAATCTGATATCTGATTGTGTGAAAAAGGGTTGATTCTCAGATGGAAATTTGATGTATTAAATTTGATCTTTGACATTTGTTATTTTTAAATTTTATTTTTATTTTATTTTTTTTTTATTCGTCTTTTAAAATAGTCTTTTGTTTTTTTCATTCAGTTCTCTGGTAATGAAAGATTATCATCTAAAAACGTTACCAGTTAGGTATTGGTGATGGATAGAAGACCTCCCCAGGAAACTGTTACCCACTAGAATGTAAATTGCATTTTAAACATGGAGGTAAGTGAAAATCTTTGTGTGTGCATTTTTATATATATATATATATATATATATATATATATATATATATATATATATATATATACATTATTGTTTAAGAATTAAAATTAATTATTCATGTAATAAAAATTGAAATACAATTTTCCTAATCAAAAAACACTAGAACAATCAAAACTTAACAATGATGAATGTCTAGAAAACTGGAAACCAATGGCAACAATTAGAAGACCAGTCATCTTCTTAGAACCTATTTCAAGGAAGAAATCTAAGTGATGCACCTAAAGGCCCTACTAAAAATGAAAAGAGAGAAAAGGAAAAAGAGAGAAAAGAGCTTACAAACACACTTTACTAGAAAAAGGAAAGAGATCCCCTTAACAGGAAAAGAGAAAAGAAGAAATTTAGAGTGGAAGAGAAAACCTTGAGAAAAAGAGAGAATTTGCTTAAGAAAAAGAGAGAAAATGAACAGAGAAAGAGAAAAGGAAAAGAGAGAAAGGAAGAAGGAAAAGGAGAACCTTTTTTTTGCATATGTAACAAACATTTTCTCTTGGAAACCCCAAGCAGAAAAAGTTTGAAAAATTCTGAAAAAAAGAGAGAGGAAAAAGATTCTCAACTTTCAAGGGAGGTTGCTTTCATCAATTGTGTCAAGAGAGAAAAGAGAGAAATGTGGAAAAAGCTGTTACAAAGAGAAAAATATATCTAAAAAGTGATCTAGAGAAAATTTTGTTTAAAAGGTCAAATAAGAATTTTAGACTTAACTTTGGAACCTTAATTTCTCAAAAGAGAAAGGAAAAGAGAAAAAAGAGAGAAAATTTAAAAAGAGAAACTTCTGCCATGGCAAGATATGAAAAAAGAGAAAAGTGATGGAGAGAAAAGAGAGAAAAGGAAAAAGGCTTTTTAAAGAGTTGAGGAAAAGAGAGAAAGGCTTTTGGTATTTACTAACAAGAGAGATTCCCAATAGAGAGAAAAGGAAAAGAGAGAAAAAAGAGAGAAAAGGAAAAAAAAAAGAGAGAGAAAAGGAAAAAAAGAGAGAGAAAAGGAAAAAAAAGAGAGAGAAAAGGAAAAAAAAGAGAGAAAAAGGGAAAAAAAGAGAGAGAAAAGGAAAAAAGAGAGAAAAGAAAAAAAGAGAGAAAAGGAAAAAAAGAGAGAAAAGGAAAAAGAGAGAGAGAAAAGGAAAAAAAAAGAGAGAAAAGGAAAAAAGAGAGAGAAAAAGAGAAAAAAAGAACAAGAAGAAAAAGAGAGAAAAGGAAAAGTCAGAAAATAAAATAAAGGAAAAAGATTCTTAAAACTCAGATAAAATAATTTACAATCTACTTCTATACGGATGTCCAAATGCAATCATGTATAATGTCATAAGACCTTCCAAATTAAAAGATTATCAAAGTCTCCCTATTTAGCTTCATGACAGATTAAGCTAAGCTTAGTAAACAGAAATAAACATTCTGACTGGGTTTTTATTTGTGGCAGAAATAAGCAAATTTTTAGAGACTTCATATTTTGGAAAATGTCTGAAGACAGTGGAATAATTAAAATTCAGTCATAGGAAATGTGAAATAAATTTCATACATTCTACATTTCAATTAAAAACACTTCCTTTATGTCAGGTAGGTGAGGTTCAATCAAATTCAGCTGTTTAGAATTTTCTTGTAACATTTGTCAAGGTGAAAATTTTATATATTCAGCTTTTTTCTTCAGGACAAAAGTCTGGCCAAGTTTAACTACACATATTTATCAAAGAATGTCTACAAAGTTTTAAAAATTAATTTTCTCCTTGTTTTCGAATGTAATGAAAAAAAATTATTAATTGAAACACACAACTACACAATATTAGAGATGTATTTATAATTTTTTTTTTTCTTTTTTATTAAGCACTTTTATATAGGTAAAAAGAAATGAATGTAAATGTCTAAATCTGACTGTTCACAACTTTTTAATAAGATAAAAAAAGTTTTGATTGTTCGTTATTTGTTTTTTGAAATTTGCTTGTAATTGTACGATTAGTAGTTCAGTTTTGTGTATATTCAAGAACAGTTATTTAATTGTTTCAGGATCTTGGCTCTGAACCATTAAAAATCTGAATTGACAAATTTCAAATGCCAGAAAATTTAAAAATATTTATTTAATCAGTTTTCAGCAGTGAAAATTCGATAAAAAAAAAGACATTTAACCTGTCTATCCTTATCACTAAAATAACTTTTATTTTTACACACACATGTTGCTGCGATAATAACGTTTCGGCATAGCGGACTAAAGCGTTGGTTCGTGAACTTGGTGACATAGTAATTGTGAATTCAATGCCTTGGTCGGACAGTGTCTGCTTATGATAAAGTTTAGAACAATAACTGAGCAGTACTAAAAGTAAGATATCCCTAGACATGGCCAGTGGAACGAGAACAGTCTAATCCGTAGGAAACTTTCTAATAAAATATGCGAAAACAAAATGATTGCATTAAAAAATGGCGGAATCAATGATTTAACTGCTAAAAACTTAGCTAATTTTTTAGTAAATCCAAGACATTGGTAATAAATCTAACAATGAAAAATATACAAGGACCAATGTTAATTTTATTATTAGACAAAGTATTATCCATCATGAGTAGAAATCTGAGAGTTTCTTTTTTTATTTCGAACCAGCAGTTACATTCACTTATGTGCTAATACCCTTGGGAAAGGTATGAATCCTCCTTCTCCCCCTGCCGCAAGTTATGGGTAAACAGCAAAACAGACCAGGTTCTATAGATTAAGATGTGAACTGGTGTATCTTAGAAAGAAATTAAAGATATCTGCGAAAAATTCGTCAGAGATTTTCGAAACACTACTGGATCTACTTTGAATAAGAACGTATTTAGCTCTAATTGAAATGATGTCTACCATTGACCTCCAAATAAAATTGCGATAAAAATCGTTTAAAAATTTTTAAACTAAATTTTTCTTTGTCTTGATGGTTCTTGAATGGACTTTGAAGATGAATGTTTGTAGCATTTTCCAGAAACCTTGAATAAATTTTTTCGTTTTGGGATTGCTGAATCGTTGCTATCCATTTACTAAAGCTGACACAAAACATTTTTAACGTTGTTCTCTTTCTAGTTGAATAACTCAATGGGTTTTCGAGTATCAAATTTTACAACAAATCTTTGTCAAGATGGCTTAAACATCTGAAAACCTGGAAAAAAAAATGTCCTTTTGTTTAGTGGTTTTAGATAAAACATTTTGTGGGATGGACATGTTCATCTATGGTGTTACATCATTTGGACAATTTTGTTGTTACACTGTGTGTTATGTATCGATATATTGTGTATATAGTCAAAAATTGTAATGATGGTTGACAATGTTTCATTTATAAAAAACTAAAATAAAACAATAGTATTAATAAGGAAAGTTGGTTCACTGAATAAACAAAAAAATGTTTTTTAAATCAGAGTCCATATTTGTTGTGTAAAATAAATGAAGAAATATACCATTCATATGTGGATTGAATACTGTTGCAATATTATAGTGGATGGTGCTCTTGTATATTTGTCTTGAGGTCTTGACAAAATCCAAAGAAGGATCTGTAATGAAATGTTTATTTGATCTTGACTTCAGTCATAAGAAACCAATGTGATAGGATGGATCTGTCTTTTCTAAACAAATATTTTCTTAATGAGTTTTCTAATTTTGTTTTTTTTCATCAGCTAGCATTGAGTACAATCCAAGTGTGAAGAAGACTGGATTTTCGACTGTTCAAATAGTTAAATGGAAATCACCAATATCTTTCCTACAACAGTTTTTCCTGCAGTTATTAAAGAAGGTAATTCTGTAGAGGAATGTTCCATTCTGTTTAAGAGACATCCCTGATTAAAGATGAATCTGGAAAAATTTAAATCCAATGTCCTTTAGTTCAGTCCCTTTATCTTCTCTGTTTCCATAATATAACTTTTATACAAAATTCCTCATTTCTTCGAGATAAATTGGTTGGGAGTGCTGTCCCTCCGTCCATAGAAAACTCAGTAGTATAAGGTTTGATTTTGTTAGGTCACGAAAAAGTTTATTTTTAATAATTTCAAAAAATTTTTTTTTTCAGGGTGGCAACCTGACAATCTACTAGTTTATAGGTAATTATTTTTTAAATGTTTTCCAGTCTTTTTGTGTTTCTTTATAAATGATCGTTAATAAATGTGATTTGACCAAATTATAAAAAGAAAAATCTGCAATGTTTTGCTGAACAATCTTGACAATACCTGACAGAATAGCTACTTAAGTAGATAGGATTGTTATTGGAAACATTTTCTTCTAGAAACATTGTCCCTTCAGAACGTGGGCGATAATGGGGAAGACAATTACATGTCGATTGTAAATTTTGTCTTTTCGATATTTTCCTAATCAAAGATTCTGCCATCCATTTAAAGAAGTTCATTAGGTAGAAGCGTGGGAAAGAAACTCTTGTTCTAGAATATGTTCCTATCCAGTTCAACTGTAAGCCCTCTTTTCCTAATTATTGTGCCTTAAAAATTAAAGTCTGTTTCTTTCTTTGAAATGTTCATCTGAAAAATGTATTTTTGTTTCCATTTTTTCTAAAATAATCTGAAAAATGTTCTTAAGTTTAATATCTAAGCCGAGACACCAGATTGTTATTTTTAAAATTGGTTATTTTTTTACCTATTATATTTTATCCATTTTGTCCGGACAAAAATGAACAATTTGAAAGAATTGACGAATTGAGCCATGGATTCGAGAGAAAAACAGCAGAGAAAGTAAACTACGTTCTTTAATTGTCTGAACTTAATTCTGTCGCTGCCATCTAAAGACAGTTTAGACATCATTATAATCAAGAAAGCACCGGAGAAGGAATTCGAATCCATGTGGTTGAAAATGTTTCAAGAATGATTTTTTAACAGAATATCAACTCTCTGATGGGTCATTTAAATGCTGAAATAGATTTTTGATCGTAATAAAAAACGACATTCTGCTTTCACGGTTGAATACATGGTAAGATGATCTAAAGAATGCAATTTGCTTTGTCAGATATATATATATATATATATATATATATAAATAAAAAATGTTGTGTCGGATTTTATAAAACTAGAGGCAGTAAGATAGCAAAGTATTTTATATTATAGTTTTTTTTTTAAGTTATATTTTGGAATACAGTTTTGATTTAAGAAATTGTAGGACTTTATATAGATTAATGTGATGAAAGTCCATTCATGTTGGTTGGTTGATTTTGTTTAGTAAATTATCAACATCTGAATACATTTATTTAATGCCACAATCTAAATATTTTGTATGTAACTTTACGCTGTCAATTACAGATATTTTGTACATTTATATTTCAGAATAAAAGGTATATTTTTTAGATATATATGTTGGTAGATCATAAAATGTATCATTGGCCGAATTCTACTATAAAAATGTATTTTATACGAATTTTTTAGTGAAAATTGTCATTTTGCTATGAAAATGAATTGTTGGTCATTTTATTATAAAATGTACTGTTGATTTTTTTTTTTTTTTTCATTATTTGTCCAAAGCAAGGGACCCTAATATGCAAGAGGGTGGAGAGTGGGAGAAACAACAAAGAGGTGGTTCCATAGAGAAAAGGATCCAATCTCAATCAGAGGCCTTGCTGCCAGGGCATAGACGTCGTTTTGACAGAACTAGCAAATAGTTCGAGATTTTTCTTTTTCTTATTCTTTATAAAGATTAGAAGTGAGAAACATGATATAGTAGAAGAAGAGATTTCAGGACTCTTTTCTATATTTGTCATTACAATTGGTTCCCCCGAAAAATGTAAAATTACTTATGACTTAACCAAATAGATCTTAGATCTGACATGAAATATTTTAAACAGACAGGGAGGCGATGATATATTTAATAAATAGACGAGATGCCAGATAGGATGATATATTTGCATATCCAATTGGATTTTATCAAAAACCTTGAGACAAACAGAAGGACTCCAACCATATATGGCAACAAATTTACATGCAAGAAAGGTTGATTTTTAGATTCCCTTTATCTTATCTAAAAAAAATTCTTATTGCCACAGGAGCCATATATCTGAAACGAGGTATTGTAACTATTTATATCTGCATTTTTTTTATCAGGAAACGAGACATCTAACTGTTCAAACATCTGTCTATATAGTTAAACAAAAAATCATAACTACAAGATATGACATATAGTGAAACTGGTTCCCAGACAAGCATTTTTTTTATATTTGAAACGAGGTATTGTAACTATTTAACTGATGATATATTAAACGAGGAGAATAGGGAGGTTAAATTTACAATCATATATCTGAAACAATTGAAACCAAGGACATGTGTGTGACGGTTACACACCTGGCCCAGGGTCGAATCCTTTGGTTACGGCGCCAACTGTGACGTCGCTCCTCCTGGTCGCTCCTCCTGGTTCCAAGCGTGCCGCTCCAACCCCTTGGTCAGATGATCACCAGCCTCGCCTTTCCCAACTCGCTTCCAATACCTGGTCACTAAAGCAACTGTACCGATCTCCGGTCTGTCTACCCACGTTGTGTTTAGATCTTAGACAGACAGGACCAGCAGGGATTGGGGCCGATACAAGTTGAGTCCGACGGGGTGGCAAAACACAAGTAAAAAAAAAAAAAAAACTCACGAGACAAAAAATTACTGATGAAAAAAAAGGGTAACAACCTTTTATATCTTAATGTCCGTTACATAAAGAAAAATTGTTCTCATTTCCCAACCCGCTCTGTGGACTATGGCACCAAGCTTCTATCACACAACCTAAAGATTTCGAATTGCCTACTCTTTAGAATTGTGTATGTCGGAGTGTGGTTTAGTTCGACACTGGGGCTAATTTCTATCGATCATTCGCAGTTGATTCTTCTCTTCGACTTGAGTTGTATTTCTTCTTCTTCGTCGACTTAAGATAGAAGTTCTCTTGTCTTCGACTTGGCTGCAACTTTGGCTTCGACTTTGGCTGCAATCTCTTGTCTTCGACTTGGCTGCAAACTTTCGAGTAATCTTCTTCTTCGTCTGCTTGGGCTGGAAACTCGACTTGGGCTGGAAGGATTTCTGCCGCAACTCAGCCGCAACTCTCTGTCGTCCGAGGTGATCTCTTCTCGCTGCCGTCCGGGGCTGAACTTCTCCGTCCGGGGTGAACTTCGACTTGGACTTGGGCTGGAAGGATTTCTTGTCTGAGGATTCTTTTGCCCGCAAAGGGGCGAGTGAATCGGGCCTGATGCCCGCGTTCAGGCTCTATCCCTGCCCGCGGTCCAGCTGCAACTCAGCTCCAACTCTCAACTCAACTGATTTCTGTCGACTGGGGTCCTGCTTTTATTGACGCCGCAACAAACTGGGGTGGGTCTGTCGGCGTCAGGGTTTTCTCGATAATTCCAAAAGTCGCATTATTTTTGATTTTCATTATCGCTATTGTTTTCACCCCTACTTCCTCACAGTGCCTCTGGTGGGGAGGTGCACACCCATCTCTCCCGGTCCCTCGTATGTCAGGTGACCGTTTTTCGACCAATGGTTCCTGATCGAGCATTTCTTTCTCTTCTTTTCTGCAGATCACGTGACCGTTTCCGACCAATGGTTATTGATCGAGCATCCTTTCTTTCTTTCCGCATATCACGTGACCGCTTTCGGCGCGTGGTTACATCGTTCTTGTTTTAAAAAAACAAAATCTAATTTTGCCTTTTTTTTTGCACGTACGAAAAATGACAATCTTGGCTTTTTTCTCACCTGGGCTCTGTCAAACAGCCTGCCGCTAATTAGATGTGACTTCAGGAAAGAATATTGGCGCCATCTGTGATCTGAGACAATCGTTTTTTCACCTCTTGTTTTTGTCAGACCCGCAGTCAGAAAATCTTAATTTATCTGAATTGAAAATGTCTTTCACTTCATTATCGTGGGGTTCTAATTTTTAACAGGTCAGAATCTGTATACAGTTCCACCGGTCACTCCCCTCAACCCAAAAGACACTTTTTCTCTGATTAAAAAAAATTTCGTTTCATTGTTCTAAAAAAAAAAATTTCCCTTTTTCCAAATTGATAATGAGTCTTTCTACACAAAAAGTAGGCGAGATGCTTTGACCGATTTGGTTTTCAATTGCCAAAGTGCCCGTTTTGATATGTCTTTTCTTTTTCTTCCCTTTAAATTATTTTCATTTCAATTCTTTCAATTGTCTTTAAAAAATTCGGTCAACATGCTAGCTAAGATATCTTTCTGACTCCTACCTCCACCATTGACTGGGTCATGCATCATCCAACTCCTTTCTTTTTTTTTTTTCTTTTTCTTCCTCTTTCTTTCTTTTTTTTTTTTTTAGGATCGTCCAAGTACAATTTTAGTGAATTATTTTCAACTCAATTATTTTCCAAAAAAAAAAATTAACAACCTGTTTAGTAATGTCCTCCATTGGTCCTTCAGCAATTTCTTTGCCAGTCCTGTCTGAGTAAGAACACTGCTCGGCATCTCCCTCTCGAGTTGCTGCATACTAGACTGTCGTTCGCCAATCTTCTTACTCTTAATCTTCCATATTACACCCCGATGGCTATAACTAGGAATGTACCCATTACTATTGACAACTTATATTGCTCATCGTCTTCCCCTACACTTCTGTCTCCCAACGTACCTTAACTTATCCTTTAAAGTAGTCCATATCGATCTTTTCTATTGGCTTCATTAATACTGGCATCTTATTTAAGGTGACATTAGAGAATCTCTTCACTATCGGCTCCCATAATTCTGTACAATTATTAAGCCTCTACCAATCATTTCTATGGTGAATCTTTTTTTTCTTCATACCTTTCTTCCATCTTGGTAATAGGGGGGCAGGGAGATGGACACCCCAACCATGAACATCCATGGGTAGCGTCTAGGGATAACGGTGGCCTTATTCTTAATGTCCTTGTGGACTCTCCCCACATACCCTAGACAGGTTGATGTGTTTTGTGTGGCTACTGCCCACCCCGTCAGAAACATTGATAGCTTGTGGTAATGCTGGAGTTTGTTGATACCTCTACTTGGCAGATTCTTCTTCCCCTTCCCTTCAAACAATTCTAATATGCACATTCTGCGGTTACCAGTTTTATAGATAGGGCTTAACGAGGTACAGGTCCCTGGGGTATCATCTCTACACCTTCTAGCTTCTTCAGCTGATAGTAACATGAATTTCGTTCTCCCCGAATTTAATGCTATGGTCTGCTTCCAATTTTGTAAATTTGGGGCTATCATTCCTGAAAGGTAACAAATTCTCTTGTTGTTATTCTTTCAATCACTTAGTCTCGCTTGACTCATCCTCAATCATTTCATAATTTTTTTTTCTAAGTTCGGCTCTTCCCTCCCTAACTAACCTCTAGCAGACAGAATGGTCGGTCAAGGTGTGCATGGCGCTCACTCTAAAGGTCGTACTTCATGACACCACTGGTGGCCAATCAATAATGCCAATGATCTTCCGTTCCTCGTGAGGTGCAGCCCGCGACTCCATCCCCTCCACTCCCACATCTACCATAGTCAGCAAATAGGATCTTGGATGAGCCAGTGTCGTTGTCTGTTGACATAAATTCTATTCTGCACAGCCCTTTTGTTCTACTGAGATTTGGGGGTTCTTCTCCTCCCTGATCTCATCTTCGAGGTGATTCCTGCTCAACCTCCACCCAGCCTGTGTTTAACTTCCGTCCAGAGGTTTTTGTCCTCTTCTTCATCCTCTGATTCTTCTTTCTGTTTAGAGTCTTCTGCCTTGAATGTCTTCAATACCTCTCGACGCTCTATGTCTAAAACTCCTCCTGTTCCTTTATCCTTTCCTTAAGCTGGGAAAGGGGTATTCGATCCTCCTCCCTGCTGGGTCCTTCGTCCTGTTCAGGGTGTCTCTTTTAGAGCCTTCGACTGCTTGATTAGACCTCTTCGTCTTTTTCTTCCTTTTCTTCGGACATGGGGTGTGATGGCGATCTCACGGGTCTTTCTGCACCTGACTCAGTCGACGACTTAACATCGCTAATCCCCGCTGAGGGTTTAACTCTGTCACTCGGACCTTCGTTTATCTGGTCAAGTCGACCTATCTCCTCATCTTCTTCGGAGTCTTCCTCCGTCTCCATTTCCTTCCGGTTCAATCCAGAGTTACCTTCCTTTTCCTTGTCTTCTTAGGCTCGGCTCGCTCATTTCCAGGTTAGCTATTTCAGCCTTCTTCAGATCATTGGCATGAACCCTCCTCGCTCGTCCTGCCATGATCCCATATTACATGATACTGGGTCGGTCTGCTCTACTATCCGGTAGTACGGTTCCCATCTCTGGTCCAGTTTTCCCTCTCTCTAATTGGATTTTTATAGCAGACAGGGTCTCCAACCTTCAATTCTACCACCTTTCTTTCAGCATTCACCCTCTCATTTCTTTTCTTCTGGGCCCTTATTCTTCTTCTGGCTTGTACGAATATCTTATGTTGCTGTTCAGCAATAGTTACATGATCTTCTCCCATATACCTTCTTCGGGGCTAGTGCAGGTTTATCTACAGGCAGGACCACGTCTCTGCCAAGCAAAAAAAATAAGGAGAAAATCTGGAGGTTTCGTTTATCGTAAACCTCACGGCCCTCAGAGCCTGCGTCAAATACAAGTCCCAATTTCCAGTGTTTTCTCTGACCAACTTGGCCAATACATCTCCCAAGGTTCTATGAAACCTTTCCACTTTACCATTTCCTGGGGTGATATAGGGGATGTTTTATGTGCTCTACATTCAAACCTGTCAAAACCTCTCTCATGATGCTGTTCATTCTCCGTGCCATTATCTGTTACCAATTGCACAGGGCACCATACCTAGGAAGATTTCACTTATTATCAACCCGCCACAGTTCTGGCCTTCTTGTCTGGTACTGCAAGTGTTTAGGCCAATTTGTTGCTAATCGACAAAACTCACTATATAGTTGTTTCCTTGTGCAGTTTCCCCATATGGTCCTGATACATCCATACTCACTTTCTCGAAGGGGAAGTTTGGCGTCTCTTTTCCTCCAAGGGTGCCATTTCCTGCCTTCTGCTCTGCGACTGGCACACTACACAACTTCGAACATAGTTAGTGACTCCCGTACAGTTTGGGCCAATAGTACTTTCTTCCTATGAGATCATATGTCCTATCAATTTCCCCATGTGACCTAACCTTTTGTGGCACTGTTCCAATATCTCTGGTCTTAAACTTTTGGGCACATACAAATTGGGTTTTACTTTCATCCCTTCCTGAGAGATAATACAGCCTTTCCTCTATTATGGCATACTTGGTGGTCTCTCCTGCCTTTACCTTCTCTCAGAGCAGCTATTTCACTGTCTGCTTGCTCTTTTCAATTCCTTCTGTTTTTTTACTAGCTTCCTTCGTTCTTCCTCGAATCTCACCTGATTCAGAGTTCGTAGGGGAAGTGCTCTTCCCATCTTCTCCCCCTCCTAACCTTTTATAGTCTTTTGGGCCTGGTTCACCATCATTATGCACCAACTTAACTGCACTCCACTACCATTCTGCACAGGGTTACCTCCATCTTCTAGGCCCTTTCTTCTACAGGGACCAACTGCAGAGGTCCTCTCCGTACCTTTTTTTCTGACATTAGCCTACCTTTCCTGACACACTGCGGTCCTAGGGAGGTAATCTTACATCTTCCTCCACCACTATGGTTATCTCTTCCCTGGTGGGCACATCCCAATGCGTTCTCTCGTCGTTCACCACCAACACAATATTTTAAACTCGATCAGGCCCTCTGGCTCCGTGGGCCAATCTTCTCCCAGATTGCCTCCTGTACAGGTCGAGTTACGTAAAAAAATTTGGGTTTTTCACCCTCCCAATCCTCACCAGGAGCCTCACCATCCCTTTTATCTCAGGGGGGCCCCATCTGCTTGCGTGATCTCTATGTCCGCTTCCCGTAACCTTCTCTTCCGTTTCACCCGCCTGTATGTTTCCTCTCATCAATGACATGATGCTCCTGTGTCCACCAAAGCTCTCATCTCTCCACCACCTATCTCTGCTCTACAGGATAGTTCTTTCTCCTGCGTTAGCGAAAGAGAACACTTGAGCTTTCTTCTTCCTGGGTCCCCACCTTTGGGTTAACCCAGCCATAGGCGCCAGTAATAAATCACCTTCATTTTTTTTATGAGGGTGGAGTTCATCCCCCCCTGCCTCATGACCCCGGCCGGACTCTCCGGTCTCCCATGGCCGTTTCTAAGAATACAGTTTCTTTTCAGGTGTCCTGGCCTCCTGCAAAACCCAGCACCTTCTTGCTGGACAGCTTGCCGCAAAGTGGCCCCTTGACCACATGTCCAACATTTTTGCTCTTTTTTAACAAGGTTGTGCTTGTGTCTATCCTCAGGGGAACCGTCCTCTATTCAAGCAGGCACCCATAGGTCTGGCTTTATTTTCTCCTTTTAACTGGGCCACCTCCTCTTAATTCTGGGGGTGGCCCTTTCTGCCCTTTCCTGGGCCCGGTCTCTTGGGCTCAGCCTTCTTTGTTAATATCGGTGGGGCACCCCTTCCTCCATCCCCACCACTTGGCCAGGTGTCCTTTCATCACACCTGGTGATCCACCTGGTTAAAGTCTGGGGGCAACCCCCACTTCGTCGGACATTCCGCCGCCCTGTGGTCCTCGTACCCACAGGTCCAGCAGACTCAGCCTGCATCGACCCGGCGTGAGCTTAAAAAGCCATGCCTGGTCGATCCATACCTTCTATTGGGTCCTCCTCCCATAATTCTGCCCGATCCACCTCTTCCTTAACCCCTCTGATTCACGGGGTTCTTCCGCCACCCTTCCAGCCTCCTGACTTGGTATCTTCTTCCCACCTCTTCACTTCTTTATCACACCCTGGCTCTCCTGGCCAGCTCTATCGCTGCCGACAGTCTGAGCGGTCCTTCTTTCAATACGTCGTGACGAACACGCTGTCGCTCAGCGCCTCTACATACAGGTTCCAGTTGAGCCTGCATAACCGCATTTATCTGACCACTTGGGGAATACTTAATGACGATAATATAAGTTCCTCTGGCCAGTACAAAATGGCAGCAAACTACATGAAAACTATGGTAGAAACATGAAAAATCGATTATTTCCACTATCGATGGGAATTGGGAAATGCAAAGTCGGTTCGGCTTTTCCTTAATTGGAGCATGTGCATATGAATTTTGTAAATCCGTCTGAAATTGTGGCCGTGCATTCATCACACACACACACCACGCCACACATAGAGACATACATCCTGCCTTTTATAAATAGATAAGTTTAGGAACTGTGACGGCTACACACCTGGCCCAGGGTCGGATCCTTTGGTTACGGCGCCAACGGTGACGTCGCTCCTCCTGGTCGCTCCTCCTGGGTCCAAGCGTGCCGCCCAACCCCTGCGGTCAGATGATCACCAGCCTCGCCGCCTTTCTCGACTCGCCCAATACATTCCAATGGTCACTAAAGCAGCCGTACTGATTCCGGTCTGTCTATCCCACGCTGTGTTTAGATCTTTAGACAGACAGGGCCAGCAGGGATTAAATTAAGTTGAGTCCGATGGATGGCAAAAACAAAAAAAGAGAAAATAACTCACGAGACAAAAAAGATTGCTGATGAAAAAAAATGGGTAACAACCTTTTACATCTTAATGTCCGCTACACAAAAACAAAATTGTTCTCATTTCCCAACCCGCTCTGTGGACTATGGCAACAACTTCTATCACACAACCTAAAAGATTTCTGAATTACCTGCTCTTTAGAACTGTGTATGTCGGATGTAGGTTTGGTTCGACACAGGGGCTAAAATTTCTATAGATCATCTGCAGTTGATTCTTCTCTTCGACTTGAGTTGTATCTTCTTCTTCTTCGTCGACTTAGGCTGGAAGTTCTCTTGTCTTCGACTTGGGCTGGAAGTTCTCTTGTCTTCGACTTGGGCTGGAAGGATCTCTTTTGCCAACTCAGCCGCAACTCTCTGTCGTCGAGGTGATCTCTTCTCGCGCTGCCGTCCGGGGCTGAACTCTGCCGTAACTCTGCCACAACTCTTGGCGTCCTTCAGGCAATCTCCTTCTTCGTCTGCTTGGGCTGGAGAAGTTCTCTTGTCTTCGACTTGGGTGGAAGGATTTCTTGTCTGAGGATTCTCTTGCCCGCAAAGGGGCGAGTGAATCGGGCCCGATGCCCGCGTTCAGGCTCTATCCCTGCCCGCGGTCCAGCTGCCTTTCCACTCCAACTGGATTTCTGTCGACTGGGGTCCTGCTTTTATTGACGCCACCAACAAACTGGGGTGGGTCTGTCGGCGTCAGGTTTTCTCGACAATTCAAAAGTCGCATTATTTTTTGATTTCTCATTATCGCTATTGTTTTCACCCTACTTCCTCACAGTGCCCTTTTGTGGGGAGGTTTACACCCATCTCTCTTAGTCTCTCGTATGTCAGGGTGACCGCTTTCGACTAATGAGATTCTGATCGAGCATTTCTTTCTTTTCTTTTCCCAGCCACGTGACCGTTTCCTTCAATGGGATTCTGGTTGGCATTTCTTTCTTTTCTTTTCTGCAGCCACGTGACCGTTTTCGGCTAATGAGGATCCTGATTTGGGCGTTTCCTGCAATCAATCGGGGCGGGCTTATATCGTTCTTGTTCTAAAAAAACAAAATCTAATTTTCCTTTTTTTCGCACGCACGAAAATGACCATCTTGGCCTTCACCTGGACTTTGTCAAACAGCCCGCCGCTAATTAGACTTGACTTCAGAAAGGATCTTTTCCGCCTTCTTGGCGCCCTCTGTGAGCCAAAAGCAATTGTCCCTCTTTTTACCTCTTTGTTTTTCTGATAGTCAAAAAATCTTAATTATCCACATTGAAAAATGTCTCCACTTTATTATCGTGGGTGTCCAATTCTTAACAGGTCGGGATCTGTATATAGTTCCACCGGTCACTCCCTCAACCCAAAAAACACTTTTCTCTGATTAAGATTTCGCTCTTATTGTTCTAAAAAAAAAAATTTCCCTTTATCAATTTGACAATGAGTCTTTCCATGCAAAAGTAGGCTAGGTGCTTTTGACCGATATCTGGCTTCCATCAAGCGGCCCGTTTTGATATCATGTCTTTTTCCTTTCTTTCTTCTTATTATTTCTAATTCTATTCTTCCAATTGTCTTTAAAAAATTCGGTCAACATGCTAGCTAAGATATCTTTCTGACTCGTGTTTTTGTTAATGACCGTTTTTTTTTATTTTCGACCTCTCTCTTTCCCCTTCCTTCTTCTTCCCTTAGGATCGTCCAGGTACAATCTTAGTGAATTATTTTCAACTCAATTATTTTCCGTTTAAAAAAATCAACAACCTGTTTAGTAAACCGAGTAAGAAAAAAATTAAATCATATTTCTATGAATATTTCTAATAATGCAAAGGTGCCACAAACTATATTATATATTTGCTTTATTTTGAAGTAAAAACAAATTTAATGAAAATGAACGTATGTTTGCAACTAAGTTCTATGGAAAATTTCTGTACACTAGTAATATAATTTTTTTTTTATTATGAACCACAGTAAAGTTGTTGAACTCCTCCAGGGTCCCATAGATAGAAGGTTGAGAACCTAGATAATAACAAAATTGGTTTTACACACAATATTAAACTATAGACCATAAGAGTAGCCAGATGCATCAGAGGTTTGACCTAGACAATGGCCTCCTCACCACCAGGTGCAGATTTCATTTCTCACAGAATATCAATGGTTGCCCTCGATATGTAAAAAAAAAAGCAGGTGTAAATCCGGAAAACTGAAAGATATATAAGCACCCATCTCAGATGGCAATGACAGTTTTTCTCTCGTCATCATCGCAAGAAGAAGATATTTATTAGGAAAAAGTCACACACACTCACTCGCCAATATTAACTGTCGAAATGCAGAGGTGAATAAACACTAATTCAGTTTAGTGTTCTTATTAGTCAATAAAACAATCAGGCTATTTGACGTGTTCAGCGGAGGAGGCATATTCAACAAAAATCGAAAATTGCTTTTTTCACTGTAAATTATTCAGTATATCATATCCAAGTACTTTACAAAAATTAGAGCCGATTATACAATATTTGAAGCTCAATTTGGGTTTATAGTTTGTAATTATGCAATGATGAGGTAACATAAACCGTAGATTTGTCTGAGAATATCATTAAATTATTGTGACATAATTTTGGTGAAATCATTAAGGTTTTTTTTTGTTAAAAGTATTTTATTTTTGGTCGTATATTAATTTAAAACATTCCATTTAAAAATGCATTAATTTTTAAATGGAATACGATCATTCTAAATTTTAGCATTTTGCTATTGCCCATCAAAATAATTGGAAGAAAGCGATCTAAAAACAACAATGAAAAAGAGAGGTAACAAAGCGTAAACGAAATAGCTCCAATTTGTTCAACTTAGGAAACTTAGCATTGCAACCAATGTATTCTAAAATGCTGTTAATAACAAAGGAGAAAATGAAGGATTTAACTGAATTGATGCCAAGAAATGCAGCAAGTTGTTATAGAAATTTGATTGAAAAACTAGAAATAAAACAAAGCAATGAAAATAACGACACCAGTTTTGATGAACATGATACATAACAACAAATCGAATATAACATCAACATTTATATTATTTTTATTTCTTTATGTAACTAAATACATAATTGTCAGCAATGTTTACGAAAAACATGATATTTACTGTAATAAATTATTAATCAATCTATCTATCTATCTATCTATCTATCTATCTATCTATCTATCTATCTATCTCATGTTGTCTGTCTGTGCGTCTGCCGTGGGCGTTGTTACCTCG
>CAHIKZ030000257.1:67500-130000 GCA_903632075.3 Acanthosepion pharaonis
AATAATATATATATATATATATATATATATATATATATATATATATAGTAATCTGTTGGTATAAGCCAAGCGAGTTCTATTAACACAATATAGAATTTGAAATATTAAATATTAAAAGTTAAAACTTCCTCATAGAGCGCTTAATGTCTATTTTCATTAAAACATTTTCGTAAAATTGGAATTAAAATACAATTAGTTAATAACCCTTTTGACCTACGAATTTTAAATTTAAAATTCGCCGGATTTTTAAAATTTTTTCTCATATATATATATATATATATATATATATATATATATATATATATATATATATAAATATTTCATCTTATCATATATCAACTTTTTTCATATGTATATACAGGGTGTCCATAAAGTTCGTGTGCACATTAATTATAAATTTTTTAAAAAGTGCTCACGAACTTTATGGGCACTCTGTATATATATATATATATATTTTATTTTGTCTCTGCTGTACTGAGTGGAAAACGCTCAATATTAGTGATAGAGGTAAAATATTGAGTTTCTATGTATATGAGTTTGCGACCCTGGGTTTCACGCTTTTGTGATCATTTGAGTTTATTTGATGATCGCAAAAATATGAAACCCAGGGACAAAAACTCATATCCATTCAACTGAATGAATATATATATATATATATATATATATATATATATATATATATATATGTGTGTGTGTGTGTGTGTGTGTGTGTGTTTGTGTGTGTTTGTTTGCGCGCGCGTGTGTGTGTGTGTGTACTGGATGACTTTCTTGTCGTTAATGAAAACTGACGAAGCAAACAAACAAAACAAATGATTTGTAATCTTTCGACAAATCGAGTTCCCGC
Organism: Acanthosepion pharaonis; assembly: GCA_903632075.3. Taxonomy (NCBI): domain Eukaryota; kingdom Metazoa; phylum Mollusca; class Cephalopoda; order Sepiida; family Sepiidae; genus Acanthosepion; species Acanthosepion pharaonis. The sequence goes on from CAHIKZ030000257.1 coordinate 68,345, forward strand.
CATGAAGTGAATTAAATGCTTTTGAATTTGATTACATATTTCATTTCATTTGTATGCTTTATAGACTTTTCTTATATAAAGGTAAATACACACATACACACACACGGACATACATATGCTGACGCACATTCACACACACGATACTCCTCTTTCCTTTTCTTTCCACAAACGCGAATACACAATTAAAAATTTAAACAGATGCATTAGTACATATATATATATATATATATATATATATATATATATATATATATATATACATACAGGTAAGAATCTGTTGGTATATAATCTAAGTGAATCCTAATAAAATAAAATATTAAGACAGATCCACAAAAAGAGCGCAATGTATCTATTATAACAGAGCATATAAATTACATAGAATAGAAATCCAAATTTACCTCATTCGAATAGCTAGTTCAACCAACAAGTAGGCCTATGTTGGCATTGTAATCACAGAAGTTGACAATGCCAACCTAGGAATAAATTTTTGCATAAAGTAGCCACATATATCTATTCACTCATACTGGCGTAATTCATTTGTTTTGTGTTGAAAAAGAAAAAGAAAATGTTTTCGAGGTAATTTGTGACTTGTTTCTTTCAGCTTAAAAGAAAAATGATTATTTTTATACTCAATTATAAAATTACTTTAATTTGTCGAACTGTGTTTGAAGATTATTTCTTTTCTTCGCTTTTCACACACTTTTTCCTCTAGAAATATAGGCCTGACGATTGCGTTTAGCATGAAACTGACTGCCACCCTGCGTGTTGAATTATATATATATATATATATATATATATATATATATTGTGTTTATACGTTATATTAATAGATGTAATTTATTTAAGAAAATGCTCTATTTTTGAATTAACCAGTATTAATTACATTAACCGGTCTGAATGTTCGACAAATTTCGTAGAAGATATGCGCTCTCCGACGGGAATCGAACTTGAGACTCTTATGGGAACCGTTATTTTATCTATACGTGCTAATATCTGTTCAGCAATAGTGAAGCGCCTGCTTAAGAAAGTCCGAATTACTGTTTATAAACATGGTTATATATGAATGGATAACAGCACGTCTGATCAAATAACGGTTTCCATGAGAGTTACATGTTCGATTCCCGTCGGAGAGCGCATATTGCGTACGAAATTTCTCGGACACTCAAGCCGGCAAGTATAATTAATATTCTTTAATTAAAAACAGACCATTTATTAAATAAATTATATCTATAAAAATAACCTATAAACAAAATATATTACATAATTGTCGGATTTCATCCATTTCACAATATATATATATATATATATATATATATATATACCCCCTTTTTCGAACGTAATTATTAACTGATACAACAAAAGTTAATAAAAATGAACACGCTACCACCCCTTGTCTGAATGATTGGATCATTGGGAACAGTGAATTAGGAATTTTTCGTTTTCTTTAAAACTCTGAAAATTTAAAAAATAAGTCACTCCAAAAGTCGCTTGTGGATGAAATGAAACTAATACTTTAATTTAATTACAAAATTAAATTTGAAGCTTTTAGCTCCCATTTTTGAAACATGGTTATTTCTGTATAGCGAAAAAATATTTTAAATCAGTTAAATTATAATATATATATATATATATATATATATATATATATATATATATATGCGATAAAAATATAGTTTTAAGGGATGCCATATTTATGGGTTAAAGTGATCAATATCTGGTATAGAGCCTACGTAAATATAATAGTGAACATTGAGATCAACAAAAGAAATGTCCTCCAACAGAATTCGAACCTGTGTCCTCATTTGGTTCCGTGGTTCTTCCTGCAAAGGATGAAATCCTTACAAAAAAAAAATGTGAAAACATATTTTTTACGTCTGTAGAAAAACTATTAAATGATAAATTGCTATAAAATATAAATATACACATACACACACATAGACACACACATACGCACACATACATATATCCTGTTATGTACTAGTGTGATTTACATCCACATTCCGTCAATGTTGACTATCGTTGTAAATATTTTTATACAGTTTATTCACCCGTTCTTTTCGTCTTGATATGCTAGTAAACAATAACATAATTCTGAGCCATAAATAAAAATAAAAATTACATATAAAAAAGACAAAAATATCGTGTTATAATAAATAAGGAATAATAATCGCAAAATCCGAAGGTAAATTGTAAGAACTATTAGACGTCAATCATATACTTGCAGCCAGGCTGGAGAAATATTGGGTCAGTATCTTCAAGCATTGCACCTTCTGGCGAAAGACTGTAGATTCAGTGATGTTACCGCTCAGGTTTACAAAAAGGAAGCTATTAGAGATCTCTTCATTTCTGGGTTAAAATGCTCATACTCACAGAAGCTGGAAATCAAGCGCGAAATGTAGAAAGAATTATCTTAAAATCTGAAACCTAATCTGCTGATACCTAAACAAATTATCAAGCGGCGTCGGTATTGGATCCACAGATTAATGCCTTTTCTCAGTAAAAGGAAAATTAAAAGGAGGGGGGTCTCTTGGACATTCGCTGCTCGCAAATCCCTTTTTAAAAAGATGTTTTTTTTTTTTCTGCGGAGGCGCTAATCACACTAGAAATAAGTATCCGGTCCGAAGAAAAAGTTGCTACAATTGCAAAAAGGAAGGTCATTTCGCTAAAGTCTGTAGCTTGAAATCTAATAAGTTTTCTGCTGTATTACCCGTCATAGCCACGGTAAGAACCGGGCTACAGGGAGTTTCGAAATCCACGGTAAAATGCCTCGTAACCAAAAAAAAAAAAAAAAAATAACTTACCGCGCGAGAAGATTTAATAACTACAGCTCTACCTGCGAAGCAATAAATATATAAATGGAAGAGTTAATTAATACTAAACAAAAACAAAAAAAAAAGCTAAAACTTGACGGAGGAATTTACACGATAACCTGTAACAATTGCCACGAAACATATATAGGAGAAACCTCAAGGAAACTAAATAAAGAATTATATGAACACAAAAGAGACTTTTTACAAAACAATAAATCAAATACGTGAGTTGTCCATCGTCACGAGACGGGTCACAATTTTGATATCAAAAGTGAACATGACGAAAATGTCTAGAGAGTGTCTTGATTGCAAAGTCATCTACAGTAAATTTGGGCCCGGCCTTTTACAGCATTTTGTTATCACAGTATGGTATACGTACTAAAAAAAGTGATAGGTAGAAATTAAATCGGCGAGATCAAAAAATTAAAAAAAATGTCCCAGCATCTCTCGTTCGTGCGCATGTGCAATTGCCCCAACATAACAAATTTAGTCTGAGGAAGTTGTAAAGTTATGAAACGCGTCACAAGAAAATAATTTCCCCTTTATCATACATTTTACCTAGTATTGTTCCTGATACATAAAAATATATAGCGTTATCTCAGACACACACACACACACACACACACACACACACTCTCTCTCTCTCTCTCTCACACACACACACACATATATATATATATATATATATATATATATATATACTCGCTCGACTCTCCCGTCGAATTCAACGTATGAGGGTCAAGCAGATCAGTTCCTAGGAAATCGACAGCCGACAACATCACATGAGATTTGATTATAGTGTTGAAGGTTTCGTGCAGGACAATCCGCACTTTCTGAAGGGCCGAATACAGAGACCTGATGTACTAAGTGCCACAAGGTCCCCAAATAACCCCCCTCAGGTTTTGAATTAGGAGTTTTCCTTCTCCTAGACCAGTTGCCATCCAAGGCTATAGAACCCAGTCTGTCCTGCTATTTACCCATAGCTGGAGGGAGAAGAAGAGGATTCACACACTTCCCAAGGGTATTAGCACGTAAGTGAATGTAATGGATTCGACTGGAATTCGAACTCGGCTCTCCGATTCCTCAATCCAAGCCGTTATCCTCAAATTATGTGGTCATTAATAAAAATGCTCAAATCATAAACTGTTGTCAATATATATATATATATATATATATATATATATATATATATATATATATATATATATATATATATATATATATATATGTAATGTATATTTTGACAACAGTATATGATTTAAGCATTTTTTTTATTAAAGACCACAAAGTTTGTTAGATAACTTTTGGCGTCTCTTTACTTTCGTACAAATTAATATATAAACTTGGTCTGTACTTATATATTCCATTGCTTTCATTCATAGCTGACCATATTCAAGAACACATTATAGTAAGTCTTTGAAATTCCAGAAACCTTTAACTTTTAGAACGTTATACAGGTTATAGTTTTAAATCACCTACAGCAAATGTAAGACCACTGGCTCTATCTATCTATCTATCTATCTATCTATGTGGGCGTGTGTGTGTGCGTTTGTCTATGTGTATGTGTGTATGTATATATTTATATTTTATTTATATTTGATCATTGAATATGTTCATACCCGATTTTTATTGTTTTTAACGTTGTTATCGAGCAGACATTTCTGCAGTGATCTAATATATATATATATATATATATATATATATATATATATATATATATAAACTTAACGTAAGCGATGTAATTATCCAATTAACCTGTTGAAAGAACATGTGTGACTGAAAATATAAGGTCACTCCCGGGTGAAAGGCGGTTTCCTATATAAAAGGAATGCAAGTTCAATTCATATCTAATCTTTTTTTTTTTTTTTATTATTCAGACCGGTAGACCTTGTAATCTCTATTCAAGCACGTGCCCACAAAAATAACTTTTATAGTAATATATATATATATATATATATATATATATATATATATATATATATATATATATATATATATATATATATATATGTGTGTATTTATATTTTACAGCAATTTATCATTTAAGTAGTTGACATTTTTTAAGCATTTAATCTTTTTCAGGAACAAACACCGAACCAAATGAGGACGGATGATCGAATTCTGTCAGAGGACATTTCTTTTGTTGACCTCAATGTCCACTTTTATATTTACATAGGCTCTATACCAGATATTGATCACTTTAACCCATAAATATGGCATCCCTTAAAACTATATATATATATATATATATATATATATATATATATATTATGAACTGAGTTAAAATAAATTTCAGATGTGTAGCGAAGAAACCATATTTTAAATCAGTTAGTATATAATATTTATGCTCTGTAAATTTACATTGAGCACTGTTTTGTAAAAATAACAAATATCAATAAGAACATCGGATTATATATCTTACTGTTATATATATATATATATATATATATATATATTTTATATATGAGAAAGTGGGTAAAAGATTTCCGTGTGACATTTTCGAACTGAATCGGAATAAATGTTTATGTTGATATGATTACACACATACCTGAAGGAGAGCGGGCCATGAAAAAATGTAATTTTAAATTATGAAATTGTTATGATATATAACAATTTATGCTCCATTTTTTACGCACAAACACACGTATATATATATATATATATATATATATATATATATATATATATATATATATATATATATATATATATATATATATACTCAGTAATTGATTTCGCACATGCGTAGGCGCATTTACACACAAACTGGCATGCGCAAGTCACACACACCGATACACACAAAATAGCGCACTAGCTCTCTTACTATCGACCCTAACAAACGATACGCATCTCATAGGCCTCAGCAATTGCATCGATACTTAGACACGCAATCAAACCGCCATAAAAGACAGACTACCCACCCGTCTCTGCATTCGCCTCTCCACCGCCGATTCTGCCACCCCGATTCCAAATGGAATATCGAACAATTGCTGACAACATTGGTCTTCGCACATTTGCATGCACTGACAAGGGCGCAGAAACACCGAATCAATAGCCGTACTATGACGCATGCTTTGATATGAAAAAGGAAATAACAACGAATCGAAAGCGAGGTGTGGTTTGGCGAGTTGAAAGGATACGGTTGATAGAGGTCGCTGCGTAATGGGTGAACATGAGCGCGCATGCGTATACGTGTGCTTGCGATGATCTAATCAGGTTAAGCCACGTGTGGCACAAGGACTGGTCTACAAAAGTAAAACTTAAGAGCCTCATTCCATAAAGTAATTATCATATATCAATACTATAAATATTTATGATTGTAACCTAGTAAGTTTCACGGTAACACACCTGGAGCGTCTAAATAATTATCTTACTCTTTTAAAAATGGTTAATTCAACTCGTATTCAAATATTTACACATCTTGGTTTAATCTGTCAAAACGACTCAACGGTGAAAGACATAGAAAAAGGCACACTGCTGCATTAATCAGATGCTGGACGACAATCGCTCTTAAATTTTTATCATTTATTTTTTATTAATCTCTATATATAAAAGGCAGGATGTGTGTGTGTGTGTGTGTGTGTGTGTGTGTGTGTGTGTGTGTGTGTGTGTGTGTGTAACGAATGCACGGCCGCAATTTTCGACGTATTTGCACCAAAATTTACATGCACATGCTCCAAGTTAGCGGGAAAGGCCAAGACCGACTTTGCATTTCGCAACTCCCATCGATAGTGGAAATAATCGATTTTTTCATGCTTTTACGCCAGTTTTCATGTAGTTTGCGGCCATTTTCTACTGGCCAGAGTGAGAGCCAATAGCTGACTGACACGAATGTTAACTAGCATGATAGCATGAAAAAAAAATCGATAGCTGCATTCGTCACAAGTGGGAAAAATTTAAATCTGCATGGCACTTTACTCCAATTGGCTCATTCGCTTGCTTAAACTCAACGTTGATTCTGATTCCGCAGAACTGGGTTGGGTGTGAAAAAGTATTTTGTTGTTAACATTTTTTTTTCATTCGGTTTTTCCAGTTACGAGTCCTTTTTTTAAAGCTGATCGTTTTGTGTTCATTTTGTTTAGTTCTTTTTTCGTAACAGATTTAATGTTTAGTATAGAGCTTAGAAAAAATTCACAGTGTGAGATAGGCAAGAAGTAAGTCATATAGCAACATCAGCACGGCAAAGGGCACTCCTTTAAAGGCAAGGAAGGGCAAAAATATTTTAAGTCAAGTGATAGCGATTGCTGTATGCGTCTTACGATTTTTGAATCAAGCACGGGAAACGCTGGGCCATGCTGCTATATAAAACAGAGGATGTCTGCCTGTCTGTCTGTCTGCATGATACCTTTTCACTCGAGGTCTATCCAACCGATTTTGACCAAACTTGGCAATTTCATTCTATAATGTAAGAGATAGGTTCTTATCGAAAAAGTCGATAATTTTTAAAAATGCAATAATAATAAAGCTGATCAAAAATCGATAAACTCAACTTTTTTCCTCAGATTTCGTTCAAACTCGATATGTAGGTTATTTACAACAGGACGAACTCAACGCTATCTCAATTTTATTTCTATGCCACAGCGTTTAACGAAAAACCGCGAAAAACGAAAAATCGATTTCAACACAGATCGATTTCAACACAAATTTTAACCTAAAATTCGCTCAATTTTTCAGCAATCTAATACAAACTTCACTTAATTGTAGCCAACAATAGGTTGAATGTTTAACAGTCATTTAACTTGATAACTGAGTCCACCCATATAGTGAAATCCCGCTTAAATGGCGAAAAATGGCGATCTTTACTGAAATTGCACAGCGCATAAAACAAGAAAGGAGACTGGAATAATCCAGACATTATACTTGGAACAAATTGCATACGTCTTGATAGAAAATGAATTAAGCACACAAAATGGAAAGACGTACATAACAAGGATGCGTTTTCTCATTGGATTTTATTAAAACTATACAACGAATCAGTCCTGTGAGGACTAGAAGTCCCACCTGAATTTATTATCGGTGGACACAAAATTAACAATATAAGATATGTAGGTGACACCGTATTGATAGCAGACAAAGGAAAAAAAAATGCCGGGAACTCCTACATAAGTGAGTAAACAAAAACGAGAAGAGATGCCTAACCATCTACTTAATACTAAAATTTTACTGCGTGAGTGCTAGCGTGTTAATTCCGCCCGGCTCATAATGATTTAAGTTAATCTGATTTAAGTGAATAAGATTTAAAAATACGAATTGTTTATATATTAAGTATTTTTAATTTAACTGTTATATAGGAATAAAGTGTCGCTGCCGACACTTGAGTTTGAACATAGATCACCACTGAGCAAACAGGCGATCCCATTATTAAATAAAGCCGACCACGTAACCATAGAGGAAACGCATACATGTGTCGTGGGTAGCGTGTGTCTAATTGATCGCTATTTCTAGTCTTTCTAAACTTTTATTAGTATTCGGATCGCTATTTCTATTCTATCCTCTATTACTATACGGAACGTTATTCTCTTCTCTATTCACTATACTATTTCTCTATTCGGATCACTATTCGGTGGTTACTTTTCGAGCGGATATTATCGAGCAAGTACTATTAGTGCGAGTGATATTTGAAAGAATCTGACACCAGTATTGTTCAACGGCGTTAATATAATTTTATCTGCGATTACAAAGCCTCTACTATAACGAGCATTACGAAAGTGACAACGAGTATTCGTGGACATCACAAAAATTGCAACGAGTGTCCGTTGACATCACAAAATGAACTTTCTTCAAACAATTATTTTAATGAAAATATTTTAAAGTTAAAGACAGACACAAAGAGATCCCGATTTGCTGGCTTGTCCAGTTGTTTTATTATTTATATTTTAGCTATCTTTAAACTTAGATTATTTTAAATATTTAAAAATATAATTTTTTGCATATTTAAGAGAAATTTTAAATATGTAGGAAGTACTTTAACAGATGATATAAATATCTGGGAAGTGCTTTAACAGATGATATAAATATCTGGGAAGTGCTTTTACAGATGATATAAATATCTGGGAAGTGCTTTAACAGATGATATAAATATCTTGGAAGTGCTTTTATAGATGATATAAATATCTGGGAAGTGCTTTAAGAGATGATATAAATATCTGGGAAGTGCTTTTATAGATGATATAAATATCTGGGAAGTGCTTTAACAGATGATATAAATATCTGGGAAGTGCTTTTATAGATGATATAAATATCTGGGAAGTGCTTTAACAGATGATATAAATATCTTGGAAGAACTTTAACGATGATATAAATATCTTGGAAGTGCTTTTATAGATGTTATAAATATCTGGGAAGTGCTTTAAGAGATGATATAAATATCTGGGAAGTGCTTTTATAGATGATATAAATATCTGGGAAGTGCTTTAACAGATGATATAAATATCTGGGAAGTGCTTTTATAGATGATATAAATATCTGGGAAGTGCTTTAACAGATGATATAAATATCTGGGAAGTGCTTTAACAGATGATATAAATATCTGGGAAGTGCTTTTATAGATGATATAAATATCTGGGAAGTGCTTTAACAGATGATATAAATATCTTGGAAGAACTTTAACGATGATATAAATATCTTGGAAGTGCTTTTATAGATGTTATAAATATCTGGGAAGTGCTTTAAGAGATGATATAAATATCTGGGAAGTGCTTTTATAGATGATATAAATATCTTGGAAGTGCTTTTATAGATGTTATAAATATCTGGGAAGTGCTTTAAGAGATGATATAAATATCTGGGAAGTGCTTTTATAGATGATATAAATATCTGGGAAGTGCTTTAACAGATGATATAAATATCTGGGAAGTGCTTTTATAGATGATATAAATATCTGGGAAGTGCTTTAACAGATGATATAAATATCTGGGAAGAACTTTAACGATGATATAAATATCTGGGAAGTGCTTTAACAGATGATCAAAATATCTGGGAAGTGCTTTTACAGATGATATAAATATCTGGGAAGTGCTTTTACAGATGATATAAATATCTGGGAAGTGCTTTAAGAGATGATATAAATATCTGGGAAGTGCTTTTACAGATGATATAAATATCTGGGAAGTACTTTAACAGATGATATAAATATCTGGGAAGTGCTTTTACAGATGATATAAATATCTGGGAAGTACTTTAACAGATGATATGAAACATGACAGCGAAATCTGAAGGAACATTGGATTAGCGAACGATGTCTTCTGATAATTAGACGAAGTACTAAGAAACAGGAAGAAATCATTAGAAATAACGAAAATACTGCTGAAATGCTATATAATATCAATCTTTTTATATAGCAGTGAATACTGGATAATTTTTTTATATAGCAGTGAATACTGGACAGTTACTGGACAGATGAAGAGAGGACTCGAGGCAACAGAGATGTGATTCTACAGAAGGATAATGAGAATAGATGAATGAAACATGTAAGCAAAACAGGAAGTTTTAAGGAAAATGAAAAAACTGAGCGACAGTTGGAATTTCTAGGATGCCTAATGAGGAAAAGCGGCTTGGAAAATGTGACATACACAAGACATATTGAAGTCAAGAGGGACAGAGGGCAACATTAAGCTATCTAAAGACATTCTGTAAATGGATGTCAGAACAACGATTTGGAAGGATGATGAAAATACATTGCCAACAGTTACAAAGGATAGGAAGTTGTGGAGAATTAGGATTATCTATGTCCTGAAGGGACAGGGAAGAAGAAGTTTAGTTAAATGTTGGTACAAGGTCACAATTGAGGAGCACTGGAGGATCCAACTTCACAAGTAAGGGTATGCGAGACGAAACTGATAACAGCTCTTCATGGCGATATTCCGCTGACAATATTTAGATATTTATCATTTCATTAATATTGATACTTACTAATATTGAAGTGTCTGGCGCAAAGATATAACGAAAAGGGATTCAGTTAATGTTTATTTTTTAAATACTACCACATGAAAAAAGCGGATTTATATATTCAGGACGTAGTTGAAACCTGATCTCCAAATCTCATGTTTTTATTATCTGGAAATCAGCCATAACTCATTGGAAATGGTATTGGGACGGTTATCCGTTGGATTCTTTCAGGAGCTGAATTAAGAACAGTTCCCCAAAACAGGTTGTCGTCCAAGGATAGTCTAGCGCACTATTTAAACCAATAACTAGATCTATCTCTTCTCATGACTTAAGGACACCTCGCGTTAAAACACGGCTTCACGTACGATCGCTGATGCTAAGCAACATCGAGCATGGTCAGTATCTCGATGGATGACCGCTTGGGAATACCCGGTGCTGTTAGCTTAGATATGCAAGTGGTACAAAGGATAATGGCTCGGATAATCATGAAAAATACATTGCATTTTGGGCAATGATCTAATCTATAGCAACCATCAAAATTTCAAACTTACTGGTGTGAATTCCAGGCTGACTATTGTTCAAGCATTTTACTGATGACAAGTTCTCACAACCAAAATATTTGAATGTGATATTGCCTCTGCTTAGCCGAAGGGAAAGTTCTCTTGAACCCCGTTCAGTGGCGTTGTATAAAGCAGAATAAAAGGAAAGGGCACAAATCTTTTCTTATGTATATAACAAGGGAGGGTTAAAAGAAAAAAAAGACAAACCAAAAGTGAAATAAAGCGAGTGAATGAATAAAATGAAGGATGAAGAATAGCAGTTGCTACCGAAACGAAGCGTGAAATACTGAGAAATTATAGCCTGTTTAACGCGCGTAACTTTTCGTGTAGTTTTAGAAAATTTCAGTAATTGTTTTCCAATATATTCGATTCATATAGATCGAATTCGTAGATGAGCAAATCACGCAATATGACGAGCCAATGATGAGCATTGATGTGCAAATCACCCAATATGATGTAGATGAGCATAGATGAGCAAATCACCCAATATGATATAGATGAGCATAGATGAGCAAATCACCCAATATGATGTAGATCTGCATAAATGAGCAAAGCACCCAATATGATGTAGATAAGCAAATCAACGAATATGATGTAGATGGGCATAGATGAATAAATGACCCAATATGATGTAGATGAGCAAATCACCCAATATGATGTAGATGGGCATAGATGAGTAAATCACCCAATATGATGTAGATGAGCAAATCACGCAATATGATGTAGATGAGCATAGATGAGCAAATCACCCAATATGATGTAGATGAGCATAGATGTGCAAATCACCCAATATGATGTAGATGAGCATAGATGAGAAAATCACCCAATATGATGTAGATGGGCATAGATGAGCAAATCACCCAATATGATGTAGATGGGCATAGATGTGTAAATCACCCAATATGATGTAGATGAGCAAATCACCCAATATGATGTAGATGGGCATAGATGAGTAAATCACCCAATATGATGTAGATGAGTATAGATGAGTAAATCGCCCAATATGATGTAGATGAGTAAATCACCCAATATGATGTAGATGAGCAAATCACACAATATGATGTAGATGGGCATAGATGAGCAAATCACCCAAATTATCTAGATGAGCATAGATGAGCAAATCACGCAATATGATGTAGATGAGCATAGATGAGCAAATCACGCAATATGATGTAGATGAGCAAATCACGCAATATGATGTAGATGGGCATAGATGAGTAAATCACCCAATATGATGTAGATGAGCATAGACGAGCAAATCACCCAATATGATGTAGATGAGCATAGATGAGCAAATCACCCAATATGATGTAGATGGGCATAGATGTGTAAATCACCCAATATGATGTAGATGAGCAAATCACCCAATATGATGTAGATGGGCATAGATGAGTAAATCACCCAATATGATGTAGATGAGTAAATCACCCAATATGATGTAGATGAGTATAGATGAGTAAATCGCCCAATATGATGTAGATGAGTAAATCACCCAATATGATGTAGATGAGAAAATCACCCAATATGATGTAGACGGGCATAGATGAGCAAATCCCCAAATATGATGTAGATGAGCATAGATGAGCAAATCACGCAATATGATGTAGATGTGCAAATCACGCAATATGATGTAGATGAGCAAATCACGCAATATGATGTAGATGAGCATAGACCAGCAAATCACCCAATATGATGTAGATGAGCAAATCACCCAATATGATGTAGATGAGCATAGATGAGAAAATCACCCAATATGATGTAGATGAGCAAATCACGCAATATGATGTAGATGAGCATAGATGAGCAAATCACCCAATATGATGTAGATGAGCATAGATGAGAAAATCACCCAATATGATGTAGATGAGCAAATCCCCAAATATGATATAGATGAGCATAGATGAGCAAATCACGCAATATGATGTAGATGTGCAAATCACGCAATATGATGTAGATGAGCAAATCACCCAATATGATGTAGATGAGCATAGATGAGCAAATCACCCAATATGATGTAGATGGGCATAGATGTGCAAATCACCCAATATGATGTAGATGAGCATAGATGAGTAAATCACCCAATATGATGTAGATGGGCATAGATGAGCAAATCCCCCAATATGATGTAGATGAGTAAATCCCCCAATATGATGTAGATGGGCATAGATGAGTAAATCACCCAATATGATGTAGATGAGTATAGATGAGTAAATCGCCCAATATGATGTAGATGAGTAAATCACCCAATATGATGTAGATGAGCAAATCACCCAATATGATGTAGATGGGCATAGATGTGCAAATCACCCAATATGATCTAGGTGAGCATAGATGAGCAAATCACCCAATATGATGTAGATGAGCAAATCACGCAATATGATGTAGATGAACAAATCACCCAATATGATGTAGATAAGCATAGATGAGCAAATCACCCAATATGATGTAGATGGGCATAGATGAGTTAATCACCCAATATGATGTAGATGAGCATAGATGAGCAAATCACCCAATACGACGAGCCAGTTGTAAAATGTTCTATTACAGGGATCAGCAACCTTTTGCTAACAATGTGCTGATTTAGGGTTTTAAAATGATTCAATGTGCCAACAGCATACGTATTTTTGTGTCACAACCTTACCTGGTGGGGAGTTGAGTAAATACAAATTACTATATAGTAGATTTGAAGGCCTTTAAACCTCGAATGTGTGGGAAAATTAAGCTCCAATTTCGCTATTTATACATGCAGATGATAAAACATACGGCGCCCTTGAGTATCGTTGCTTCGGAAAAATGTGGTTCGAGGAATCGATTAATAAAAATTATTTTTATTCATTCTGTATTATTTTCCGATATATGCAATGGCTAAGGAGATATTTGGGAATAAATTTGAAAAATCCCGATTTTTAACCTTTTTTTGTAAGAGCAAAGCGACTGCACTCGTGAGCTTGCGAGCGACCTGCTAACAGTATCTATAGTTTAGTATATATTAAAATTGAAACAGCTAAATATCTAGTTTGCGTTGTAATAGTTATTAATTTCACACATACACACACAAAAAGAAGAAGAAGAAAAAAGTGCAGCTCAAATGTAATGTTGAAATCAACCATTTCAATGCAGGAATCATTCGCCATTGATTGACCAAGCTGTTTCAAATGAAATTTACAAAATCTTTTTCCTAAAACACTTTTTCAGGAAATTAGATTTCTGAAGTCTTCTTTTATCGTTATTTCTTGAATTGAAGGGAATTTCCTTCCAGACGTTTTGTTGAAGGTCGTGTGTAAAGTTAACAGCATGACTAGATCATTATTTTTATAATATATCTAAAAAGAAATCCATTGGACCTATTCGTATGAAACTATTACATATAGTATATGTTTTATCAATCCATATCAAGGAAATTCTTTATAACATGGGTCGGTAACCTTTTGCTAACTATGTACTGACTTAGGGTTTTAAAATCATTCAGTGTGCCAACAGCATACGTATTGTTATACAAGTCAAAGTCAATATACCTGTTCTACAATATATTTTATATAGTAATATAGTGTATATATATATATATATATATATATATATATATATATATATATATATATATATACTTTAGTATATATTAAAATTGAAACAGCTAAATATCTTCTTTGCGTTAAAGTAGTTATTGATTCGGACTTTGTGATGTCATTAGCGGCTGCGTGCCATTGGAAATTATTTGGCATGATCCATGTGACACGCGTGCCGTAGGTTGCCTGTTGTAGAACTCTGCAAGATGCAAACTCTTCACCCAGTACAAACCAGGAGAATAAACTTAATTGTCGTAGAAAAAAAAATCAATCAAACGGTGAATACTTGTGTGCTAACGGGCAAAAGGAGACTAAGAGAAAGAAATGTCGAACAATCTGTTTAGTGGGGACTGAATATGCAAGAAGCAAAAAGAAGCGAGATACGAACTGCATTTTGGGTTACCGTTCTTTATAGGTGGAATTGACTTAACATCTCTTAACAGCTATCTTCTGTCTTCGTGAAAAATATTCCTTTATTGTCCTTTTCCTCACTTCTCTTCACTAAAGTTTTCTCGTTGTCTTTCACTTCCTGTAATCCTCTGCATCTTAGTGGCATTATCCCCTTAATTGGGATGAAATGATTAAAAGAAAAATACATGCGCATGTAATATGTACATTTATTAGGTTTAGTTTGTTTTGATTTACGATATATCAACCTCAATGGGTTATTTAATGCCGACAAGATTTTTATTGCTGGTAATATATTTTTTTTCAAAAATGTATTGTTGAAAATATCTTTTTCAAAAATGTATTGCTGGTAATAATTTTTTCAAAAAAAGTATTGCTGGTATTAAAATCTGTTTGTCTTTTATAGTGTTTTGATCCATTTTGGCGGGGTAACTGTTTGCCCATAGATGGGGCCCTGACAGGTGCTACCACCCGAGTCAGTGAGGACCTGAGAACATCATCAATTAAGAGGTTTGTTCCACGCTCCTCAAAACCTTCTGATCAAATGACTTGCTGTCGGATGTAGTTTATCGTCTTACCCAGGGCGCAGATGTAGTTTATCGTCGTACCCGGGCTGGACAATCTGTTTAATGAGGACTGTGTATACAAGAAGCCAAGATGCTAGATACGAACTGTAAATGTCAAAATCATGAAAGCACAGAATGTAACTTATATGAGAAGAGTTTTAAAATTTATACAGAAAGGGTTTTAACAGACAAGGAAAATGTGACACAGAAATTCAAAAGCGCATTAGAGGAGTGAAAAATGCTTTCCAAAAGCTAAGCAAAGTATTAAGAGACAATATAGCGGATATATGGATTGCACTAAAGGTCCTTGTTGAGCTTGAGTCCCAATAAGTGTTCAAAGCAAGGAGATTCTATTATGATAGGCGAAAGTTCAGGGGTTGCTCGGCGATGGAGGAACGGTAGTAGTTGGGTTTTGGCCCTAATGAATTTTACGCGCCAGTCCTTTCCCCCAATGAATCACCAGGTGAGATGAGAGATCAGATACTAGATTTTGGTTATCCAAATTTTTGGAGATGCGTCTCTAAGCTCCGGAGAGCTCACTTTACTCCACTTCTGGTCTGGTCCGGCTCTTATAAAGATAGACTAATAGTAGGGGATATCAGACACTTACTGGAGCGATACAATGAAACGACCATTTTTTCAGCATCTTTACCAATGTATCTGATATATCAGTTCCACTTGAGGTCTGGGTTATGCTTGAATCCCAATAAGTGTTCAAAAGTAAGGAGGGTCCATCATGATAGGTAAATGTTCCAAGAGTGGTCGGTGATGTAGGAGCGGTGCCTGTTTGGCATTGGCCCTAATAAATTTTACAAGCCAGTCCTTTACCTATTGAAACATCAGGTGAGATGAGAGATCAGGTGGTAGATTTTGGTGATCCCGATGTATCTGCAAGCTGTAGAGAGCCATGATTTCTCACTTTACTCCACTTCTAGTCTGATCCCGCTCTTGTAAAGATAGGGGATATCAGACACTTACTGGAGCGGTACAATGAAACGACCATTTTTCAGCATCTTTACCAATGTATCTGGTATATGAGTTTCACTTGAAGTCTGGGGTGAGCATGAATCCCAGTAAGTGTTCAAAGTAAGTGGCCTCCTTAAGAGAACACCCATCGAGAAAGATAAACGTTCAGGGTCTGCTCGATGGCGGGTAACGTTACTAGTTTGGTTTTGACAATATTGAATTTTACAAGCCAGTCCTTTCCCCCATTGGGGTCGATTAGAGGAGAGATGAGCGGCTAGGTCTTCCAGTTTGTGAAGTTGCTTCCTCCGACCTTTGCGCTTACAACAGATCTCATTCAGTAGGCCTCTACCTTGAGTGACTCTTGGGTTTTCTATTGGGTGAACAATATTATAAATGGATACAATTTTGAATTTTTTTGGTTTATTTTGGTTGGATTTGTTTTACGGCATATAAACCTCAATGGGTTATTTAACGCCAAGAAGATTTTTTTTTTATTGCTGGTAATATTTTTCTTCAAAAATGTATTACTGGTAATATCTTTTTTTCCAAAAATTTATTGCTTATAATAATGGATTGCTGGTAATAACCTTTTTCTTCAAAAATACATTGCTGGTAATAATTTTTTTACAAAAATATATTTCTGGTATTAAAATCTATTTTTACCCTTTCATACTGTTTTGACCCCAGTTTGGAAGTTAACGATTTACCCATAGCTGGGACCCTAACATGTGCTACCACTGCGGGTTAGGGTGGACCTGGAAACACCAGCAATTAAGAGGTGGTTCCACGCACTTCCAAACCTCCTGATCAGAGGTCATGCTGTTGGGTGTAGTTTATCGTCTTACCCAAGACGCGGATGTAGTTTATCGTCATATTCAGGACGGTGAAAGAGTGAAAAATGCTTTCCAAAAGCTAAGCAAAGTATTAAGAAACAAGGAAATTTTGTTAGAATCAAAGAAACGAGAGCCTAAGCGCTACGTAATATACTATATAACAGTAAATGCTGGACAATTACCTCACAGATGAAGACGGAGCATGTCAACAATGAGGACGTTTGAAAGAAAATGGAAGCAAAAAAGATAATTTTACTTAAAATGGAAAGTTTAAATTTCTGGGACATATAATGAGGAAAGTAGGCTTAAAGAATTCGATACTTATAACACATATTGAAAGTAAAAGAAGGAGAGGAAATATCGAACAATCAATCTGACCAGCTTGTGCCAATGAGCGGTAGAACAGGGCCCTGGGTGGCATATTAAGATGGTTGACACTACTGAGAGCTACAAAAGATAATAATTTGTGGAGAGTCATAATCACCCAAATCTGGAAGTCATAAGGCACATAGAGGAAAATAGGACCTTGCTCAAGAACAGCAGGCATTGCTGAAAATGAAAAGTCTTAATTATTCATCTCCTGGAGACAGTTTCTATAATACATACAGAGAAATTGAATAAATTCGAGATTCATGTAATACTAATTAACTTGGGTTCGTTTTCAGGTGTCAAATTAAGCTTATATAATAATACGTCAAGGATGTCTATCTCTTTCTCTCTCTCTCTCTCTATATATATATATATATATATATATATATATATATAAATAAAGAAAGTGTAAGAAAGACATAAAAAGTAAGAGAAAAAGAGAGAAAGAAAGAAAAATGTATAGAAAGAGAAAAAGAAGAAAGCGCAAGAATGAAAAGAGAAAGAAAAAAGAAAAATGAAACAAAGAAAGAAAAGGAAACAGAAAGAAAGAAAGAAAGAAAGAAAGAAAGAAAGAGAAAGGGAATGAAAGAAAAAAGAAAGTTTGCTTATTTTTTATGGTTTATCAACATTTTGCAGGTTATTTAAAGCTAGAAATTATTTCAGATTCTAAGATTTCTTTTGAGGTAATAATGGTTTACTGATAAATGTCATATTAATTAACATAGTTGGAACGAGAAAAAGTGGATTCTTACCTTTTCTGAGGAGATTTGTGGGTAAAAGAATCTAAAGCACGTCTTATCAAGCTCTGTGTTCTTAAATGCCAAAATCTAAATATTTTCTATATAATCTTATTTTATTTTTTAGAGTTAATAATGGTTTGGTCATATAAGCCTTACTTATTGCTATGGTTCAGTTCCTTGAACCACGGTGATAGTCCAAGGTAGAACCAATAAAGAAGAACTCGAACACGGATATGGAATAACACAGATATATTACAAACAGGAATATATACAGAGAAGAAGAAAGTGTTAGTACGAACAATCAGGTTTAGTAGTAATTGTCTGAGCGCGACTCTGTTCGGACTGCCTCTGACTCGACTGACTGACTCGCTCGCTCTGACTGATTGACAGACTCCTGATAGACTTCACTCCAGACTTCAGACTGAACTCTAGACTTCAGACGGAACTCTCTGCTTCCTCTTGAGGCGCAGTAAGGTCCCATAACACTTAACCCATGGCTGGAGGGAGAAGCGGTGGATTCATGCCTTTCCGAAGAATATTTGCGCATAATTTAATCTAGCGATACCAACGGGAAATAGAACGCGTTTATCCGATTTCCAATTCCGAGCCGTTATTCATTACACCACCCTCACATCCACGCTTGAAGTACCTACTTTTCTTAAGCGGATACCCATTTAAGTACTAACCAGGCTCGACGTTGCTTAACTTCGGTGATCGTATTATAACCAATATTTCAACTTAATGTGGCTGCAAAGAAAAAAAGAAGAAAAGAAAAAAAAAGAAAAGAAAGACTGACAGAAAAGGAGAGAGAAAAAGATAGAAAGTAAAAGAAAGAAAGAAAGAAAGAAAGAAAAGGGGAAAAGAAAAGAAAGAAATATCATATGAATGAAGGAAAAAGAAATAGAAACTTCTCTCGAGCTAGCGGCTGATAGATCAATTAAAGAGAGAGATGGGGAGAGAGAGGAGGAGGAGTGAGAGGGAGAGTGAGGAGGAGAGAGAGGGAGAGAGAGAGGAGGAGGAGGAGAGAGACAGGGGGGGAGAGAGGGCGAGAGAGAGAGGTGAAAACAAAAATTAACAGAAGTGCTTGGTATTACACAACATATATGAAAAGGGAATAGTTTGCGCGCCATCTTGCAGCCTGACGGATCATTGTCGAATATTTGTGAAAATTGTGCGTTCTTATCGTGACTCAGGAGAATTGTCTTCGGCGCGTGTGAGGGCTGACGAACTAGACTGTTTTTTTTTTCTTTTTTAACTGCCTTGCCGAATGACGCCGAAAATATTTGACGGTATCAAATTTGCCGTCCTTTCATTTCAACGTCGACAAACGCGCACACTGAGCGCTTAAAAGAAACAAGAAAACTTTCCCCGACACACAAGGGATCAGCTTGTATTCCAGGGACAACACTCCCCCCCTAAAAAAAAACAGTACCTAACTCCTTCTGCCATGCTGTCTTTACAAGAGCAAGATCAAACCGAAAATGGAGTATTGTTGTTAAATCACTTTCCGGCGGCGACAGTGTTTGCCCGACCTTCTGGGTGGTAAATTGCTTTCCAATCTGCGGCCCCTTTAATACAGATAAAAAGTTACTGGACTCTCTCTATTAGATCACCATTTCTGTGGCTGATGCTCGAGCTACGGGGTGGTCTGAAAGTCTTGTCACCCCTACATATATTGCATTTCGAAAATGAACCATCTCGATGTGTGTCAGCGTCAATGAAAGTAAATAAACTGAACCTAGTAGATCTGCTTTGTATTACTGTATTACTACTTCGACTATTGTTTCGATTACATTTTAGGAAGGGATGAAGACTATCGGACTACCGTCTACAGTGCTTGATTCCACCAGTTCAGACCTTCACATCTAGGACACTCAATGCTACGTACACTGAATTGAATCATCCCCATTTCCTTCGTATTCCGTTGGTGAAAAGGAAGTTCCACTCAAACAGCTTCTTCCGAAGGACTGCTGCATTGGGGGAATGGATTTGCAGGGGGTGTAATGGATAATGGCTCCATTATCCATTACACCACAAATGCATGCTAACAGCACCTGGTATTCTAAAGACGTCACCCATCTATGTACTTACCTGGCTTAATGCTGCTTAACTTCACTGAGTAAGGGAACTATGCAATGTGGTTGTATATATATATATATATATATATATATATATATATATATATATATATATATATATATATATATTTTATTTATTTAAAATATGATTTCATCGCTACATAAGAGTTCTCATGTTTCAAAACAAGCGCCGAAAACTTCAATATAATTATTTGAATTAAATTGAATTAAAGTAACAAGCTCTGTTCCATCTTCAAGCAAAATTTTTTTTGAATAACTAATTCCTGAAATTTACGCGTTTTATAAGCATATTCATTATTAAAATTAAAGTTACTATGGTAACGGTTAGAGCAATTGTTTAAAGAAAAGGGGCGTAAGGGTTAATAATTTGTATCAATATCTCAGTTACATTCATAGACGTCAAGTCAGTGTATTATTTACATAACGAGTTTTTTCCTATTTTCTCTATATTTACACACACACACACACACACATATATATATATATATATATATATATATATATATATATATATATATATATATATATATATATTACAATATGTGAGCCAGTAATAAGGAGTGCCAATATGAGCCCTTGTAAAAATGGTTGCTGAAGATATTAAGTTTATAAGACCAAAAAATTCATACACGGATGTCCTTAAGGACACATGACAGTGAATAAAGGCGTGAGTTAGATCCAGTGACAGGACCCAAAGAGTTGGAGATGTGAATTAACAGGAGTTAACTGATAACGGACATCCATTAGACATAGTACGTGGAACTAGAACAGTCTACCCCGGCGAGCGAAATAAAGGATTCAGTTCGACATTGCAACCAACAGAAGAAGGCCGGAGCGTGCAACAACCGAAACGTCGTGATAAATATGGCAACAAAGATGAGGATAATATTCCGAATATTGTAAATAGTGTAGTGTGTGTGTATATATATATATATATATATACACACACACACACACACACACACATATATATATATATATATATATATATATATATATATATATATATATATATATATATATACCGTCATCCACAGACGGACTGTTTCTGCTGTTTCACAGCTCATCAGTGTGGCTAGACATCCGGTTGCCTCCAGTGTCAGTCGGAGATTCTAACCATTAAGCCATCGGCGCACGGTAGGGAGGAAAGTGGATTTTTAGCGTGTTTATCTTTATAAATACGCCCAGTGACCGGGAGTGACTCAATTCGCATTAGCGAAGAGTCTCGCTATATAACTATAATAGTCAATGTTTACCAACCCACATCTCCTCCCCAGAGAGCTCAACTGAAATTAATTTTTCAGGAGCCAATATACCGTCATATATATATATATATATATATATATATATATATACTGCACTATTTCCAAAGTAAGTTTTCGGCTTACATAAGCCCTTATCAAAGATGACAATTACATTACAATATATTAAACAATACATGGACAAAACAATAATGATAGTCTGTTTCCAAGCAACGACAACCTCGTGCATACAACACGCTAGAAGCGAAAATGGCACTGCAGATCATGATGTCTCATATGCACGAGTTTGTTGTTGCTTTGAAATCTTCCATGTAAACATAAACAGACTATCATTATTGTTTTGTCCGTGTATTGTTTAATATATTGTAATGTAATTGTCATCTTTGATAATGGCTTATGTAAGCCGAAAGCTTAGATAAGATTAAAAAATATATATCAATATTGTGATTTTCTTTCTTCTTTTAATGATCATGCTATTAAGCTTATAAGACAATATGAATAGAATGTACATAAAATAAATAAACAAAACTTGTCTATGTTACTTAATGAAACATGCTTCAATGAAAAAATGCTGCCTAAATACACACCCACAATATATATATATATATATATATATATATATATATATATAAAGAAAGAACAGTAAGATATATAATCCTGTGTTCTTATAGACATTTTTATTATTACAAAGTAGTGCTCAATGTAAATTGACAGAGCATTAATATTATAAATTAATTGATTTAAAATATGTTTTTTTCGCTACACAGTTCTAACCATGTTTCAAAAATGGAAGCTAAAAGCCCCGAATTAAATTTTGTAATTAGATTAAAGATATTAGTTCCATTTAATCCTCAAGCGAATTTTGGAGTAACTTTTAAAATTACTGGGTTTTAAAGACACAGGTAAAATCATAATTCACGTTTCCAAGGTTACAGATGAATCCAATTTACCAGACGAGGGTTGTCTCGGTGTCTATATTCTGGTAAATTGGATTCATCTGTAACCTTGGATTCATCTGTCAGCACTTAGAGGCGACAGTTTGTTTCATGCAAGACGCAATCGTCAGGCCACACACACACACACACACACACACACACACACACACACACACACACACACACACACACACACACGCGCGCGCACACACACATATATATATATATGTTTGTGTGCGCGTGTGTGTGTGTATTAAGTTCGAAAATATGATAAAATAAGGAACAAGTAGGAAAACCATCATCATTTTGACAGTTTTAGTTTCCTCGGATAGTTTGTTGTGTGAATGAAGGAAACGCGGGGATTCTTCGATATTTTAAATCCTATACATATCAGCCAGGTACCCTCTGGCCATCTTTAGATGTTCGTTATTTTTTTTGCGTGATATGGGATATCTCGAGTATGATGATTATGTCGTTATTTTGTCCTTAAGATACCATTTCTTAATCATCATAACACAAAAATAACAGATACAAAATATCTCATGCAATATAACTCAAATAAATACCTCATCTACACTCTTATGCAAATTGACTGAAACAAACGAATAATTCCGTTATTAATTACTTTTTTCTTATTTTCCTATGAAACTTGACCCAGTGCCTATGTTAGTACTTTGTATGTTCATTCCACGAAAGCGTTCCTTACAGACTGACCACAGATTCTCGATTGAATTTACATCAGGAGAGTTTCCGGGCTAGTCTATGGTACTTTCATTTGCTTGCACCACTGGTAAGGTTTGTCAGTGTGTTCTTGCAGCGTTACAATTTTCGTACGCTTCTTCGGAGTAACGTCCATTGTGGACAGTGACCATTGGACAACTAATCGACAGTCGAGACAATAGTGTCTGGGCGTGATAAAAATCTGATGCAATCACGGATGGCGCAATATTTTTCAAGGACAAACAAATGTCCTCATACACCCCGAAAATAGATTCATATTACTGCACACCACTGCAAATGACCTAATCTGTGTTAAAATAGTAACTGATTACATCCTGGCACTCCAGTTGGTCTAAAACTGACCGTATGGTGAAAAAAAGGAGACTAAAACGGTTGTTTCAATTAACTTGAACAAGGATGTATATTCGATCTATGTTATGTAGAGTCACCACAAAATTCAACGTATTAATAAATAAGTAAATATTTGATGCGTAAAATAGATGCTTGCCCACTTAGGCTTCGAACATTCTATCTATCTATCTATCTATCTATCTATCTATCTATCTATCTATCTCTATCTATCTATCTCTATCTATCTATCTCTATATCTCTATCTATCTATCTCTCTATCTCTCTCTCTCTCTATCTCAATCTACCCACCTCAATCTTTCTTTCGCCAATATTTGCGATATACGTTCCAAACTCTGCCAGGTAGAATCTTTCTTCCTGGAGCAATCGCCAGATATCTTTGACCTTTGCGAAACCAACTTAAATTCTTCCATTGCTTACCAATGAATTCTTGGTTCCAGGATATATTCCTCTTTGCCAAAATGATTCCAGCATTCACATGTATGGCCTTAGTGTCTACATCCGGGATAATTCTTTTTCGCAATACTGTCCTTTTGATAACTCGGACCACGCTGAGAGGACCCTTACGGCATTTCATCATCATGGCTTTTATATAAGAATAAATTGTAGATGCCGACACTTGGATTTGAACACAGATCACTAGAGTGCAAACACAGGTGATCCGATTTTAAATAAGTCGATCACATGATGGCAATTGAAATGTCTATATGGGAATTAGCGTGGCGTCTAATTGATCACTATTTCTAATCTATCCTCTATTACTATACAGACCACTGTTCTCTATACTATTCACTATAATATTTCTCTGTTCTGATCATAACATGGGTTACTATTCGGTGGTTACTATTCGGACGAGTATTATCGAGAAAGTACTATTAGTGCGAGTGCTATTCGAAGGCGTCTGACACCAGTATTGTTCAATGGCTTTACTATAGTTGTATCTATGACTACAATGTCTCTACTACAACGAACATTACGAAAGTGACAACGAGAATTCGTTGACATTACAAAAGTGGCAACGAGTGTTCGTTGGCATAAGAAAAATGGCTGATGCTATCCACCAGGAAAGTGACTCGTTGCGTCTTCTTGGGCTAACGTTCTCAGCTAACATGAAGTAGAAAGATATATTGAATTCATTGCTATGTCAGCAGCTAAGAAAATCGGTTCACTGCGCCGGGGGAGATAATTTTTCTATCCGGAATATAACTTGCATATCTATAAGCTTACCATTCCTCCATGCTTAGAATATTGCTGGCATATATGGCCCGGCACTCCTGCTATTTACCTGAAGCTCCTTGGTAAGATCCAAAAAAGAATCAGCAATATTATAGGTCCTGATCTGGCAGTTCGGATTCAGTCCCTTGTCAAACGCCTCTCTGTGCCTTTTTATAACTATTTTCATGGTAATTGTTCGGATGAGCTCTTTATGAATTTAAGCGCAGTACTCAACTGGCGGCGAGATCTCATCAATTTACAGATAAGCTAGATATAGTCGTAAATTCTATGCTAACAATTTCTTTTCTCGCACTTCTCACTTGTGGAACTCCTTTCTGGCCAAATATAATCTGCAAAAATTTAAATGCAATGTCAATCGCTATCTACTGCCCCCCCCGATTGCTCTTTTCTATTTCTACTCATTACTAACGTTTCTATTCCTAATTACTCCACACCCTGTAACCTCTTGCGTGTTAGGGGCCCTACTGCCATGCTGGGAGAGGGGGGTGATACCGATAAAAAAAACTTTCTATTACGTTCGGTTCATATCTGTCTATCCTATCAGTCTAACTATCTATCTATTGAAAACAATGAACGTCTATTTGTAGCGCTGAAAGGTAATAATGTACTGGAAAGCAAACTGTCTGGTTTGTCCAGAGGTAAACAACATAATTACAGACGAGTGAATATTGTTGACGTAAGTAGCCTCTTAAAGACCGCCATGAACTCCAAGTCACGTAAATATATATATATATATATATATATATATATATATATATATATATATATATATATATATATATATATATCACAGGAGATGATGCTGAAAATTTCTTATAATGAACAACTTCTCCAAATAAGTATTCGGTTATTGATTCACTGAAATACTGATTTTAGGAAGTAGATCTCTCTGTAAATTCTCTTATATATATATATATATATATATATATATATATATATATATATATATATATATATGTGTGTGTGTGTGTGTGTGTGTGTGTGAAAAAGAAAATTCTTCGACAACATCAATCCTTACTTCCTAACTTCCCAGAATGCAACCTCCTTGATTATTATGTGTGGGCGCAGTTGGAGCGAGAGATTAACAAAACTCCTTTTAACACCAAAAAGATGAACTTAAAATATATATTATATATATATATATATATATATATATATATATATATATATATATATATATATATATATATATATATATATATAATATATATATATATATATATATATATATATATATATATATATATAAGGCCAGGATTTATATATATATATATATATATATATATATATATATATAGATAGATAGATAGATATTAGTAATTATGCACACTTTTGTCATATCTTTATACAGGAAAGCGGATAATTTTTTTCTTTCGACCAAAGTCCAGATACTTTTTGAATTTCCACACACACACACACACACACACACACATATATATATATATATATATATATATATATATATATATATATATATATATATATATAATTGTAAACTGCTCATTCAAAGAAAACATAATATTAATGCATTCTTTTTTATGCTTCCTCGCTTCCTTTAACACATGACGTCGCTGTGAACAGTTGTAAACTTTCAGCTTTCTAAAGAATACCAGGATGTAGACAATGGAATCTTTCTTAGCACATGACTGCACTTGGTCCTTGAAAGTGATTTAGACGGCCGAAAGTACTTGAACGAAAACAACAGGATCAGTTGGAATTTCTGACAGATTATCCAGAATTTCGGTCTCAACTTTTTAGTCGAATATTGGAAAACTAAAATAAAAAATTAAACAGACAAATCGCCCTTTTATATTTTTAATTTCGCGCCTGTGCTTTGTTTGTTTTTGTTTTTGTCGACTGCATAGTCTCATGGGTCAGTTGGCCACCGTCTGTGGGAAAAAGAGCAACATGACGCAATTCACTCCGCTAGAAAATGGGAAACTGCATACTGTACTGCTTGGCATTCTCGCCAGGTGACAATCTGAGGATATTGCAGAGAATTAAAAAAGAGTTAGATGAGTCTAATTGTGATGACGAAGACGTTTGGAGTAATCACTAGTGATGGCAACATCATGCCTCTAGTCATCTTCACACAGGGCCTTAGACCTAATACGGAGGGCTACATCAAGTTTTTTGAAGAGGTAGTACTGCCCTGGGTGAAGAATATGATTGCTGGAAGACCATATGTCTAGCATCAGGACTCTGAACCATGCCACACTAGCAGAAGAAATCATTCATGGCTGTAAAATAATTTCTTAAACAACATCACTCCTTAAATCTGACCACCTAACTTCCCAGAATTCAACTCCACTTGATTATTATGTGTGGGCGCAGTTGGAGCGAGAGTTTAACAAAACTCCTTATAACACCAAAGATGAACTGAAGGCAAGGATTATAGAAGCATTCACCAACTTAAATAAGGAGACCATCCAGAAGAGTTGCAGGAGATTGCGAAGTCGCCTGGAAGCCGTGGTTGAACGCATTTTAACTAAATGTACTCACTAAGAACCTGTAAGACATAATTGCTACAAGGAAAACACTATGTGAAAACTATTTGAAAATACTAAAACTCTAAACAGACTGTCATACCTTAAAGAAATAAGTTTATACTAAAACACATAACTCTTGCAATAGATAATCTACAAAATATATATATCTCTATAAAACATACGTTAACGATGAAAGTATAAAATTATTGTACAAAATATATGTAGTTGAATCGCCCCCCAAAAAACTGTTTAAAATATTTAGATTTCGGCAGTAAGTAACCCATAACATGCCGCTGAACATAAACAACCAAAGCAAATTAATACTTTTATTTTTACTCCAGTGGCAGTGGAGACTTCTGGGTTTATTGCGTCTCGATTAGTGAACGGGCCTCGAGAAACAGAGTGGCTCTTGCAGCGTTTCTCATAGTTCGAGGTAATGCTTTCATTGTGGCCAGCAGAGGATAGCAAAAAAACAACAAAAAAAATATTTTGTTTATACAGTGATTCCTCGTTTATCGCGGTAGATTGGTCCCGAGACCCGCCGCGATAACTGAATTTCCGCGAAGTAGGGACGCCATATTTACAGTATTTATTTAACGTGTATTTGGACTTTTAAAACCCTCCCTGTACTGTTAACAACCCACCCATTACAGTACTCTATTAATAACAAGGACAACTGTTAAGCAATAACACTTTGGATTAAAAAAAATAATGATTCTTACTGTATTCAACACGAAAGAAGTTGAAGTAGAATTTGAATGATGATGATGATGATGAATTTGCTGCGCAGTTGAAATGATGATGATGATGATGAAGCTGATAATGACTTCTGCTATGCAGCCGATAATTGTATTTTACGTCTCTTCGGACGGCGGTGCCCTTTCTATTGCTATTTTACGCTTGTTTTGTTGTTTCTAGACCAGGAAATAATATTTATTATCAATATTTTAATGGGTTTAATGAAAAATTTTAGGTGTTCATATAGCGAATTTTTTAGAATTTTCCAGAAACTCCGTGGTATATTTTCCATATATACATATTTTAAAAATCCGCGAAGTCGTGAATCCGTGATAGTAGAACCGCGAATTAGCGAGGGATCACTTTACATACTTTGTTCGAATAAAAACTTTATACGTAAAAGAATTTTTTTAAATATATTTTATGTTGTTCTTACCATTGAAAGACTCTATTTCTTGAAACTTTTTCATCCAATTCGACATGGAATTTCTGCGTGCGTTTCTTTATTCTAATGAGATTTAAACCATCTTTGGACAAGAGCGAGAGATTTTCGCTCAGGCATTCAAAGAACGCAGCTCACGTTCTGAATAATCAATTTATCGAATAACAAGAAAAACTAATATCTCAATTACTCATGTCACAGTGGATAAAAGCGTTGGTCAGATCCAGTGAGAGGACCCAAAGAGTGTGAGTTCAATACCCGGTTAAGGCAGTGGAGAACTTGGAGAGGGGAATTAACAGGAGATAACTGACATCCATTAGACATGGCACGTGGAACTAGAACAGTCTACCCCAGTGAGCGAAATAAAAGGTTCAGTTCGACATTCCAACCACCTGAAGAAGGCCGGAGCGTACAACGGCCGAAACATTGTAATAAATATGAGGGCAATAGTCCGAATAATGTAAATAGTGAAGAAAAAGTAGACATATTAAATATAATTGTTTTTTGTTTTTTTTTAGGTATTAATTTTATCATATACTAGGTCTGATCAAAAAGTATCGGGACTGGTGCAATAAAATGAAAACTACAACATATGTCAATTCGGCATTTAATCTCCTTCGAAGCAGTCCCCTTCTGAAGCTACATACTTTATCCTCTGTCGTTTTCATTGAGAGAACCATTCCTGGAACTCAATTTTTGCTTCCTTTCAAGTGGGATTTGATTTCTGAAGAGGAAAATGTCACAAGAGGCGAGATTCAAGGAATATGGTAGTTAAGGAATGTTTTGTTGGCCAAAAACTGCTGCACAATTCATGGTCACTGATGAAAGTTTTGTGTTGTGGTGAAACGACCATACTCTACACACCTTGATACCAAGAACTGCTCTAGACAGGGGAAGTGAGAGAAAACGTTACCCAGGACGGCATCTTTTGTGTCGGACAATCTTGGAAATGAAGGAATGACATTCTGACTTATGTTGAAATGGGTGCAATGAGCAAAAACAAACAAAGAAAAAAAAAACACTGCTTTAGAACTTCCTTAGTCCGATGCGGTTTAAGGAAGTTCTAATTAATTATTTATTATTCTGTTTGCCAGAATTGAAAAAGAGGGTCCTTTTTATTATATCGATATAGTGTAAAATCGATCCCTTACTTTTACAGAGTTATTTTACCTTGCTGTTATTTACAATGGTCAAGTTTGAAAATGTAATAAAATCATTGATATCTGCATGATTGTTTTTAATTTTCTGAATTTTTTAACTGTTCCCTTTTTAACCGTTTTTTTTTTTAAATTTATTTTTTCCTTTATGGGATTTTTTCCAGAAACACATTCACGACCATTCGAGGATAATACATATATATCTGAAATGAAGAATAAATGGATACATTATTTTTAATAATGAGTTCACGATCTGTTTGACCCAAGACGCTTCACTCTGTGCACTTTAGCTCCGTTACCATAGAAGCAGACTTCGTATAGGAAAATTAAAACTGCACATGGACTTTATAAACGTCCTGCATTGTATATCATCTATGGGTTTTAACACAGACTTATACTCTAACATGTGCCAAATCGAAATATAAGAGGATAAATTCAAAAGGAAAGCCAATTTCTGTACAAGAGCTTTATTAACAAATGCATCAATCACTATTCGATATAGTGACCCTGCATGGTGATGCACTTGTATCGTTCAATAAGTTTCTTCATCCCTTCTGGAAAAGAGAAGCTGAATTGTTTGAGACCCCAACGCGCAGTGATATTACGGTGCCCCAAGTCATCACGCATATCGGCTTGTACAAATGCCGTAGCTAATAGTCACAATTGCCTCCATTTCTGCAATCGCGATACCTCGGCCTTTCGGCGTGGATATATCTTTACAAGCGCCATGTTGATGGGCGACCAGGTCGGCTTTCGTCCGTTACACGTATTCTTCCCGCTTTAAAGCGTTCTTTCCACTCATACTCCTGTCGTTGGTCCATGGTGCATACTGCACCAGCAATGGATTTCCGCAAGCTTGACTCTCTCTCTCTCAGCCCACAGAAAGCGCACTTTGGTGCATTGTTCCTAGATGCTGCAGACGCTGAGTAGAGCGTCCTTACGTCTAGCCTCGTTGCTCCCTGACTCTCGACTTATCGACTCATGTGTACGCGTGGTATCGCGCTTCAATATTATTAATACTTCTTGCACATATTGACGTAGCACACCATAAATTATAGGTGGGCTAACGGAATGAGACAAGTGTTGTCTCATCATATTGCATACGTGTCCAATGGGGGACATGTTTAACGTCCGTACTGGCCGTGGAGTTGAAGAACATCACGCAGTGAACAATTAGCTCACCTAACTAAAGAACGCAGTTTACTAACTCTATTAGCGTTAGAGTTGAGCGGGCGGATATTATCCTATACATTGGAAAACATATCGTCTTCATGTTGCAGGAACTGTAGCGAACGAGGGTTTTAACATGGCAGACCACACCATGATGTCAGTTGTAGGGGTCTGTATGCTGTGCGCGAATACGCTCTGCAAGAGGTCGCTCCTCAGGTCTGAGTTACACGCGAGATCAGCCATCGATTACATGATGACAAAACCTACTCAAATCCCTGAACACAACAGAATGATATTCGATGCTTTACATTACTTTCGCTTAACACCCCTGGAGACTACAAGCGGACACTTTTTTAGCAGATTCTGGAACATTTCCCAAGTATGTCCTATAGATACTCTGAAATTAAATAAAATCAGGAATTCAGGACTGGTAAAACTTTGTTCCTATCAAGAGTATTTATCATCGTTTGAATTGAATCGAAACTCGCGCGTGTTTAATTATGTAATTTTTAGAAGGTAGATTCTGGATAGATGCTTTTCTTGTCTCTATTTGAACAGTCAAAATGCTGAGGTCTTGCTGCCAATCTGGTACTAAATTAATAAAGCCTGGGTACCATATAGCAAAGTTCATCAGAACAATTAACATGAAAATATTGATAGAAAAGTGACAGCAATGGTACCATACGGTGGTGGGAGTATGTGACTAAAGTTGGGATACCAGGTCAGCACCTATAATATTTCAGATTCTTGTTTGGATCTCTAAATATATAGCAGAAGTACCTCTTCTTCTTCTTCTTTATTATTATTGTCAATATTTTTATTACGTACACCTTCTAAAAATGACGTTAGTATTTGACCAATTTTGCACTGATTATATATATATATATATATATATATATATATATATATATATATATATATATGAGAGATATAGAGAGAGAGAGAGAGAGAGAGAGAGTATGGATAGGAATCCGACAAAATGATGGGATAAAGAACAAGTGAAAAATAGGTCTCAAATCAAAGCTTCGTCAGAGATCAAGATAGAAAATATATATGTAGATCAATATATAGACACACACACACACACACACACATATATATATATATATATATATATATATATATATATATATATATATATATATATATATATATATATATATATATATATATATATATATATATATATATATTATACTAGTAGTAATACTCGGTTGGTAAAAAAACTTTTCTCGCAGTTCTCGCTTGTGGAACTCTCTATCGGCATCTTGCCTCCCAGGTAATTTTCATGTAATATTTAAATGCAATGTCAATCGTTATCGCTGTCTTCTTGATTCCACTTCTTTTATTTTCTCATCTCTTAATAATGTTCTTTTTTTTACACTCAGTAATCCTTTGTGTCTTAGTGGCTTTATTACCTTGCTTCGGATGAAATGATTAAAAAACACCATTCTAAAATCATTCGTAGCCTTGTTGAAGTGAATATTATAAGTGATAGAGAGGTTTAACGTGACACGCTTTATTCAGAAATGATTTACACTACAGTTCTAAAGTTTGTATCCAAGTATTAGCATGCCATGAACCTGACAGATGAGTGAAAACAAATCTGGAAATGAGCTCTTAGAGTCATTAATAAAAGAAAGGAATCATTTATCAAATTGAGAAACTTCTGCAACGAATGCGAAAAAGTCTTTGCTGCAGTAATCTAGGCTAAAGGAGGATATTTTTGACGAGAGCGAAATTTAGTCATAAAATGCTTTTTTTCTTTTTTCATAATAACATTTTTAATGAAAAAAAATTGTCTCACTTTTTTTAACCATGAATATTTTTTTTCTCTTATTTAAAGTACAAAACAACTACTTTTTTGCCATTTAAAAATACCTAGAGGAGGCACGGTTGAGTCATAGATAGCGGCTCGAATTGAGGAATCGGTAGAACCGAGTTCGAATTCCAGTCGAATCCATTACATTCACTTAAGTGCTAATACCCTTGGGGGAGGTATGAATCCTCTTCTTCTTTCCCCAGCTATGGGTAAATAGCAGGACAGACCGGGTTCTATACCCTTGATGGCAACTGGTCTCCCACGGAAAGAAATGGTAACCTAATGCGGGGGTGAGGAATCTGCCTCGTCAGTCTTGTATCGAAAGATACATGATCGCCTAAGCGTGTATCACGCATGGCACATAACTGACTGAATACTTTTCTTTTATTTAATGTACAAAACAACGACCTTTTTTTCCATTTAAAATACCAGTGGTTCCTCAAATTTTTTAACTGTAGTATATATCAAATGAATTTTGGGGTCCTTCAACACAAGATTACATCAAAGTAACATAATTTGTTGCTACATTTTGCCTGATTTTTTGTCTTTGAAAACCCAACTTCGAATAATATTAAAAGAAAAAGCAAGCAATGATAACAACAAAAATTGCATTATGAGTTCTGGTAAAAATATGTAATGATAATAGCAAAAATTGCAATATGAGCACTGGTAAAAAAAGGTTGCTGAAGACATTAGGTTTATAATACCTAGATATTCATACACGGATGTCCTCAAGGATACATGGCACAGTGAATAAAGGCGTTAGTTAGATCCAGTGACAGGACCAAAACAGTGTGAGTTCAATAACCGGTTAAGTGAGCGAAATAAAGGGTTCAGTTAGACATTACAACCATCTGAAGAAGGCCGGAGCGTACAACGGCCGAAACGTTGTAATAAATATGGCAACAAAGATGAGGACAATAGTCCGAATAACGTAAATAGTGTACATAATACCTCATTTCAGAAATTTAGACAGATACTGAAAGGCCGAAACGTTGTGATAAATATGGCAACAAAAATGAGGACAATAGTCCGAATAATGTAAATAGTGTACATAACACCTCATTTCAGAAATATAGACAGATACTGAAAGGCCGAAATGTTGTGATAAATATGGCAACAAAAATGAGGACAATAGTCCGAATAACGTAAATAGTGTACATAATACCTCATTTCAGAAATATAGACAGATACTGAAAGGCCGAAACGTCGCGATAAATATGGCAACAAAGATGAGGACAATAGTCCGAATAATGTAAACAGTGTACATAATACCTCATCTCAAAAATATAGACAGATACTGAAAGGCCGAAAACGTTGTAATAAATATGGCGACAAAGATGAGGACAAGAGTGCGAATAATATAAATAGTGTACATAATACCTCATTTCAGAAATATAGACAGATACTGAAAGGCCGAAATGTTGTGATAATATGGCAACAAAGATGAGGACAATAGTCCGAATAATGTAAACAGTGTACATAATACCTCATTTCAGAAATATAGACAGATACTGAAAGGCCGAAACGTCGCGATAAATATGGCAACAAAGATGAGGACAAGAGTGCGAATAATGTAAATAGTGTACATAATACCTCATTTCAGAAATATAGACAGATACTGAAGGGCTGAAACGTTGTAATAAATATGGCAACAAAGATGAGGACAATAGTCCGAATAATATAAATAGTGTACATAATACCTCATTTCAGAAATATAGACAGATACTGAAGGGCTGAAACGTTGTAATAAATATGGCAACAAAGATGAGGACAATAGTCCGAATAATATAAATAGTGTACATAATACCTCATTTCAGAAATATAGACAGATACTGAAGGGCTGAAACGTTGTAATAAATATGGCAACAAAGATGAGGACAATAGTCCGAATAATATAAATAGTGTACATAATACCTCATCTCAGAAATATAGACAGATACTGAAAGGCCGAAACGTTGTGATAAATATGGCAACAATGATAAGGACAATAGTCCGAATAATATAAATAGTGTACATAATACCTCATCTCAGAAATATAGACAGATACTGAAAGGCCGAAACGTTGTGATAAATATGGCAACAAAGATGAGGACAATAGTCCGAATAATGTAAATAGTGTACATAATACCTCATTTCAGAAATATAGACAGATACCGAAAGGCCGAAACGTTGTAATAAATATGGCAACAGAGATGAGGACAATAGTCCGAATAATGTAAATAGTGTACATAATACCTCATCTCAGAAATATAGACAGATACTAAAAGAAAAGGCTCGAGTCAAAAATCTTTCTAAACGTTTACCCAATACGAAGTCCAGGAGCGACTCGAGGAACGAATGTCACTAAATGAGGCCGGGAAGGATGCAAGTAAATGGAGATTAAGAAGAAGATACGTACGATAGTTGACGGTTGACTCTTTTCTTAAAGAGGTTAAGATTACAGTGTTCAGGAATCATCCTCTCGGAAATCTGTCTCATAAACTCGCGGCTCTTGAATGGAGCTGCCTTCTTATCAATGGAATACGAAGGGAGTGAGGATGATTCCATTTTGTGTATATAACATGGCGGATCTTAGTTGTAAATGCCTGAACTGGTTGAACTAGAAAACGTAGCTGGTCGAACATTTACTATGGAAATCGTGATAGATTGGTGAGAGCTTAGAGACGTTGATCTGTGGGAGATCTGACTGTTGTAATGATAGAGTAAGGTTTATAATAAGTCTGCAGTCTGTTTGTGGTTACATTAATATGCCAAATATGATGGGATGGTACATTTTTTTTAAAAAGACATTTCACCTCCCAAATACAGCCATTTTTTTTAAAAAGACATTTCACCTCCCAATACAGCCACTAAGCCGCAAGTGGTTACTGAATGTGAAAGAATATGAGAAAAACTACTATTAAAGAGAGCGGACAATAAAAGAACAAGAATTAAGAAGACAGAAGACAGTGATTGACATCGCATTGATATTTTTGAAGATCAAAGTTGACTGGCAAACAAGATGCCGGAAGTGAGTTCCACAAGCAAGAAGTAAGAGAGAAGAAACTTTAAGCATAGAACTTACGGTTACATCTAGCCATTTCAACTGTAAAATGATGAGACCTTGCCGCCAATCTAGTACTGCGGTAAAATTCATAAAAAGTCTAGGAGCCATAAAGAAAATTTCATTGGAACAATTACCATGAAAGTATTTATAGAAAAGGCACAGTGAAGCTACGTTACGGTTGAAACTGGAGGTGAGATGCCAGGTTAGGACCAATAACATTTCAGGTTTTTCTTTGGATTTAATCAAGAATGTCTAAATATATAGCAGGTGCACCAGACCATATGTGACAGCAATATTCAAAGCATGGACGGTTGGTAGACTTATAAATATGTAAGATAGATTCTGGCGAGAAAAAATGTCCAGCTCGACATAATGAACAAACATTTTTAGCTGCGTAGCCACCTATAATTAACTTAACATGCATTATGTTGAGGCAATGATAGGTGGCTGTGGGCTTCTCTTGACAGGAAAATGCCCAGAGCTATATCAGTTGTGCACGCAAACTTGGTCATTCAATCTGAACACATCCTATGGTATACATCGAAAGTCGAATTACTCGAGGTCGAATGAGGCATGATTCAATTTCTGAAACTGTGTACATGTCTTGCATCATTCGATATCCAGTGTCACGGGTATACCTGATAGAAGGAATTACCGGTCACCGCTGATTGTTCTTTAATGAGCATGACCAAAGCATTCTGAATGTAAATAAAGAAAAAAGTGTGCAAGACAATAAGAAATACTACCTGCCAAAAAAAAAGTGGATGTTTGTTTTATCGGCTGAAAAATGTAAGAAATCCG
Source organism: Acanthosepion pharaonis (assembly GCA_903632075.3). Classification (NCBI taxonomy): domain Eukaryota; kingdom Metazoa; phylum Mollusca; class Cephalopoda; order Sepiida; family Sepiidae; genus Acanthosepion; species Acanthosepion pharaonis. The sequence continues at coordinate 105,336 of CAHIKZ030000257.1, forward strand.
ATCCCATATATAAAGGAACACACACACACACACACACACACACACACACACACACACACACACACACATAAACACTCCACGGAATCGCTAAAACATAGAGCATAGTCTGATGAAAAAAGACGCCAAAGTTTATGAAAACAAAATTTTATCGTCAAAATGCTTATGTTTTTTTATGAAGAGGATAGACTAAATTTTTTTTAATTATTTTTAAAAAATTTTTCCATCTTTTAGAATATTCTAAATTTTGATTTTAAAACCTTGTTTCTCTTTGTCGCAACAAAGGGTAGTAAATAACATAGATAATTTTTAGCGCGTTTTTTTTTGTATTTACACATTAATTTGGAAAATCTTGCAAAAATAAAAAAATAATTGTCAGATGTTAATGAAACTTTCAGAAACTATTCACAGATGATCGAAATTATTATAAATATGTTTTTTTTTTATTAAAGTCATGGCAGAAATATTTTTTTATATTTATTAACACCCCATAACTAATTTTATGAAAAACTCTAGAAATTCGAGACCATCGGTTTTAGTGATTACAGTAGTTAAAAGCACAAGGATTTGAAGAATGCAAATCCTGTTTTTTTTGTTTTTTTGGCCAACGTACCTGAAAATCAGCTGTGAATTGTAACATACAAAACTCAATAAAACAAATATATTATTTAGTTTCAAATGCTTTTATTTGTTTTTATGAATATGGACAATATTTTCTGAAAGCAAAAAAAAATTTCAATGAAAATTGAATTTTTAATACAATTATTTCTTATTTCTTTAATTTTAAAAAGATTTTAAAAAAATGTTTAAATTGAATTTTAAAAAATATTTTAACATTAGTTAAAAGCAACATCAACCTTTCAAAATGTCCGTGTGAGATTGTCATTGTCTAGCGCTTTGAAAATTGTATAATTTGGACCAATCAGATTAGCCATGGTAATTAAGAAATGTAATTTTTGTGTTTATAGTCGGACAGTAATTATCAAGTACGGAAGACCAACCAGAATACAATTTAGTTGCATTACTTGAGTTCAGCATTGTTCTCCGCTGTTAAGCCCCTTTACTTTTGCGAAACCCGTATGGAGAAGTTAATTTGAGTTTTTCAATTTCAACTGAGAAGGGTACCTACAAGTAACAGTATCATCTTATGAAATTTAACTACTGCTAAACTTTAATTTATATGATCTTATTTTTATATTAATCTCAGTTATGACATTTTTTCCATAAATGAAATATCAAAATTAATAATAAAATGAATGGTAATACAAATAACACAGTAAAATGTAATAAATGTACATAAAATTATAGTATTTTATGTACACTTCTGATAAAATTTCATAAGAAAGGTACCTAAATTAATTAGATACCTTTTTCTTATGAAATTTAATCTCACTATTAACAGTCTTATTTTTAATTTCTTTATATTTTCCATAAAGCATCGTAAACGTAAAAATGAAAGCTAAGTACAAAAAAAAAAAAAATAAAATAAAAATAAAAAATAAAAAATTAGAGCGCTGAAAGTTTTCCTTAAAAGTAACAAAGTAAATAATTTGTTCACTTAAATAATTTCACTTCCTTCCATCCGTAGAAAGAATTCTCCTCCCGTAAGTTATCTAAACGTCATGAATGTGTCTTTCGTCAATCGTCAAGCGACGCGAAAGGTTTTGTTTTATTTTCAAATTACATTTTTTCGGCGCAGAAGCTAAGTTAAGCTTGGTTCAAAATATTTTAAATAAACAGTATAATTTCTGTTTTTATTAAAATCAGTTTTGAAAAAATGATAATTGATTTTTAAAAGAATATCAAAGTAAGATTTTAATCTTTTTTATCAAATCGAAAAAAATGATTGAAAATGATTTATTATCTGTCCGTTTTTTGACCAAAAAAAAGACAATATTTTTAAGGAAAATTTCCGACGTGCTAGGAACGATTAAAAAATGTAAAAAAAATACCCCCAAAATAATTTGATCTTCCCTCTTTAATAATAATATGAACATTAGACGATAAAATTTTGTTTTCGTCAAGTTCGGCGTCTTTTTCATCATGCTATGCTCTTTTGTTTACATTTTCGTGGGTGAGTTGTCCCCCATTCATTCTCGCGATGTGTCTTAAACGTGTTTTCAAATTGATTTTATTAAAAAAAACAACTGTGTTTTTCCCATTTTCAGTCCCGTTAGAACCACCACAAGGTAATTTTATGTAGTCCTGTGAAGTTTTGTTGAAATCGGCTAAAAAATGTAGGAAATTCGACCCAACATATAAACGTTACAGACACACACACACACACACACACACACACAATCTGCGTTTTATAATAAGATATATATATATATATATATATATATATATATATATATTATATTTAGGCAGCAATATTAACTACGAACAAAGCCACAATGTGCTAACCGTATTCGGAAATTAAAAACATCCCTACCACACACTGATACATACACAGAACGCACACACTCAACTAAGGTGAAAATCGAATCATCCTTGATAATGGCTAAATGTATAGCCGAAAGCGCTCGGAAATATAAAACATTCGGACAGTTCTTACACACCTTTGTCCTTTGTCAGAACACAAGAAAAATTAAATAAAAGCTCAACCGTAGTACCTTGTCTGTCGTTTTAATGAAACATGCATATATATATATATATATATATATATATATATATATATATATATATATATATATATATATATATTAGTGGTAAATATACACATACATATGCAAAATATTTGTAGGTCTGATGAATTGGATCGTATTTACGATTCCAATGGAATAAATTATGACCATGGAATATTAGTGTTTAAGCTTTTTTTCATTATATATATATATATATATATATATATATATATATATATATATATATATATATATATATATATATATACACAGCTAGAGACGCAGCAACACACAAATATATAGATATATACATATGTTTGTTTATGTGTGTGTGTGTGTGCGTGTGTGCGTGTGTATGTCTCTGCTGTATGTTTGTTTACCGGAAATATAGCATGCGGGGTTCTTGGCAGAAGTAGCTGGCCATGTTGAGGATTGTGAATTTGATTAAAAACCTGATGTCCAAGACTTGAGCTCTATTTCCTCACTCGAGCGGCCATTACGTGTCTCTGAGTTATTTTGTTTTCTCTTTATTTGATTTGTATTTTGTTTTGTTTGGAGAACAGTAAAGGTGGCGGCCAAATTACATTCTCTGCATGTGGGCAGCCGGTCAGTCGGCAGGCGCGTTAAGAGGTGGCGACGGTCGTGTCTGGCGTTGATTTAGGGAAATCCTTCCGAAGGGAAGCCGCAGACAACATTATCCGATGAGACGTCTGTGTTTTTATTGCAAATGCAGCAGTAAGAAGTCCTTAAAATAATTAATTAGAACTAAGCGAGATAAAGACAAAACAATCCACAAGGAATCAGTTTAAACATCAGGAGATAAGGGCAGTCTGGGTTAGCTGCAATCAACTGTAGATAAATAGATAGATAGATATCAAAGGAAAATAAACTTAGTGATACATGTAACAAAAATAAATAGATAAATATATGTCAGCAGGACTGGATGGATAGACAAATGGGTGAGAAGAAAATTTCTGTTTTTATTTCTGAGATGAGGTATTATAATTATTTACATTATTCGAACCGTTCTCCGCGTTTTTATTGCCATATTCACGACGTTTCGGCCGTTGTACGCTGGGGCCTTCTTCAGGTGGTTGGAATCTTGAACTGAACTCTTTATTTTGTTTCACCGGGGTAAAGTGTTCTCGTTCAACGTGTCATGACTCTTCCGGATGTCTAAGTTATCTCCTTTTAACTCAACTCTCCAAATTTTTATTCACCGCTGCAGTATCCAGGTATTGGACTCACATCACTTTGGAATTAACGGGATACAAGCAACGCTTTTATCCACTGGGCCATGTGTCCTTGAATCTTTGGGACTTATAAATTTAATGTTTAAGTAACCATTTTTACCAGAGTTCATATCGCAATTTTTATTGTTATACTGCTTTCCACTAGAACTCCATATTAGCGGTTCATATATTGTATTCATTTCTATGCTTGGCCAGCGTAGATTTTTGTGGTCTAGCATATATGCTGATTCCTTAAGTTTTCGTATTTTTCGGTGATGTTCTCTGTCTATTATTTTAACCTCGTCTCACGGGGGTGGGGGTGACCTCTCTTTAGCTTCCATATGTAATAGAAAAATGAGGTATAGCTGAACCACATATAGAGGTAAAAGAAGAGAAAGAAAATTACATATAAAGATTCAGCGAATATATTTAATAACCGGTAATGTATATTTGTTTTTAATCATTTCATCCCGAACAAGGCAATAAAGCCACTAAGCCAAAAGCGGTTCCTGAGTGTGAAACCATAAGAGAAAAAGAACAACATTGTTAAGGAGAGAGAACTATGATTGAACAAGAATTAAGAAAATTAAAATCTTTGGAAATCAAAGTTGACTGAAAAAAGGGGTCAATGCTGCTGACTATATTGAATTTTTTTGAAGGGTTGCGAAGCTTTGGATACGTGAACGTGAGCCAAGACCTACCAACAAGACTCTGCTCCGTATCAAGAATCGTTGTGTTACAAATTCCAAGATCACGTCACCCAAAAGATATGGCCTCCTAAGGCCTGAATGCATAGGACTACTACGTATGGAGCGAGGTTGAAAGGGAAGTCATTCAACTTCCACATGACCCTCTACAATTTCTGAAGTCCACCATAACTAGCACAATTTCCAAAATAGATATAGAAAACAAAAACATGTCATCATTTCATATCTTGTATTGAAGCAGGCATCAATTCTATTTGGTTTGGTCGATTTTGTTTAGCGGCGTATCAACACTTCTATGGGTTATATAATGCCTTAATTCTAAATATTTTGAACGCAACTGCGTGGATTCAACTACAGATAAAATGCATTGTTGTTCATTTTACTATAAATAGGTGTTGTTGGCAACTATATAAAAATGTATTGCTGATATTTTTATCATGAAAATGTATTTTTGAACTTATTTGTCTATGGCTGATACTTTAACAGCTGCTACTAACCTAGGGCCAGCGTGGATCTGGGAACAGCAGTGGTTCCACGCTCCTCAAAGCATCCAATATTCAGATCAAAGACCTTGCTGCCGGATGTAGTCTGTCGTCATACCCAGGACTACCATCAATGCTAACGGTGGATTCATTAAGTACAGATTGTGATGGGTAAATTGTCGCCATTTTATATTTTTAATTCCGCGCATGCGCGTTGCTTGATTTTATCGACTGCACAGTATAGTAGGGTCAGTTAGGCATCGTTTGTGAGAAAAAGAGCAATATGACGCAATTCACTCCGCCATAAATTTGGAAAAAATATGCCGTACTGCTTGGCATTCGCACCGGAAGCTCCAATACTAATATTTCAGAGTGTTTCGGCGTGAACCTAAGGGCACTGCAGAGGATTTGGAAAGATTTGGATGAGTCTAATCGTCATTATGAAGGTGTTTGGAGTGATAAAGTGTGACGGCGACGTTATGCCTCCATTCATCATTCCACAGGACTTCAAACTCAACACGAGGTCTTACATCAATTGTTGTGAGGAGCTGTTGCTGCCACGGGTCAAGATGGGGTCTGATGGAAGACTACATGTCTAACAACAGACAACAAGACTCTGTACCAGGGACACAAGCAGGAGAACCCAGTGATTGCTGTCAGACAATTTTTGCGACCACATCACATCTGGCCACCTAAATTTCCATGCTGCAACCCACTTTATTATGCGCGGAGTGCAGTTGAGCGAGGGACCAGTAAAGTAGCACCAAAAATGAACACGGCAAGGATTATGGCAACGTTCATCAACCTTAACGAGGAGACCGTCCAGAAGTGAGGCAGGAGATTCTGAAGTTTTATGGAGGCTGTGGTTGAAGCGAATGGCGATTTTATTGAATAAATTTACTCTTTAGTATTTCAAGATATGTTTGTGCAATTTTTTGGTAAATATATCGGTTAAAATGAGGTGCAAGTGTTATTTTCATTTTTGCGTCATTTAGATGACAATTTATCCATCGCAAATAGTTATTCGCGCTACCTTTTGCTCAAATAAAGTTTTTTTTCTGTCCTAACTATTGCTTCTTTTAGTACATTCATGTAAATGTCCTCAAACAACTGAATAACCCTGTACTTAAGACTTCAGATAATTTGCAGTGAGGACTAAAATCAGTGTATTTTAACAAGGGGTATAACAGTCGTCCCCAACGCGGGGCGAACGCCCCAACAGGGAGCAATTTTATTTTTAGTGTGTGTGTGTGGGGTGGGGGCAATTCGAGAATGAATGAATTGACAGTGAATTTTTCTTTTCTAGTGAGTCTGTGTGAGTATGAATGTGTGTACGAATTAATACATACGGTACATATACACTATGTATACATAAAAATATTTGTGTATGTATGTAGATGTGTAATTACGCACGTAAGGTATATAATACAAATACACACACACATATATATATATATTTCGGCATTTTTGATTCAAACATGTTACATTAAATACTATAGATATGTGTCTACTTAATTTACTTAAAAAAATACTGATCCTTTTTATATATATATATATATATATATATATATATATATATATAGAGAGAGAGAGAGAGAGAGAGAGATATAATATATTTTGTATAAGTTCTTAGTAATTTCTTTCTCAAGTATTCTTTCGTTTTTTTTTTTTTCATGGATACAGATTTTCTAATCGTAGCTTAATAGTGGCACAAGGCCAAAAGTATGGGACACCAGGTGAGAATCGAACTCACTACTCAGTCAAGACAAGTTTGCTAATGATTACACCATGTTGAGGGGTCCCTCCTTCATGAATGACATATTCTTTGGAGGCTTGTTTACACCAACTTAATAGCCTTTTAGGCCCCCTCCACGTAAATAGGAGTTCCCTTTTTTGAGTACAAGAATTATATGTCACAGAGGGAAGCATCAAGATTTTAGAGATACTTAGTTTGTGCATGGCCAAAAATGTTTCAGAAACACTGTGTTAGAATGTCTGGAATTACTTTCGACCGTCCGAATATTAACGAGTATCATAAGATTGGATATCTGACCGTGTTCTCGGACGGATTTTGCTTAATGGATATCAAAGACAGATGGAAACTCTGACTTTATTTCCGAGAAGGCAAAGCTTAAAGATATCAGTAATAAATGGGAAGTTATTTCTTATTAATAATGAACTGTTGTATAAGAGTAAGTGTCGTTGCCGATACTGTGGTTTGAAACTAAATCGACAGTGAGTAAGACAGGCTAATCTATTATTCAGTAGATTACGTGATCATAAAGGAAGTGAATAAATACGAAGTAGCGTGACGATTCACTGATCACTATTTCTCCTCTAACTCTATACTGATCACTGTTCACTCTTCTTGTCTGTCCACTATGGCTATACTTTCACTCTCTCTACTATTATACGGATTACGATTCTCTTCTGGTCATTATACTATTTGGCAATTACTACTTGAACAAGTATTACTAGTGCGGATATTATTGGAAGGCGTTACTACTTGTACCGGCGTCTATGAAGTATCGAATATAACGAGCATTTTTGGAAGTGAAAACGAGTTTTCGTTTGGCATAACAAAAGTGACAAACGAAGCCGTCCAACATCACAAAAGTGGCGATGATGATTCGCAAGGAATTACAAAACGAGCTATGTTTAATTCACTCCAATAAGAGACGGATAAACTAGTATTGTTCCAACTGAACTATGCTTAACGAATATATATATATGGGATATAGATATAACATGTGATTATTTGTAGATCATACTACAACAAAAGTCTGGCGAATATCAAGGATATTAAGGATATCTGTCTTTGTTCCAGACCCGAATAATGTAAGGAAAATATAGGGATGCTGGATTATTTGTACTTTGAAAAATGCCCAAGGAATGTCTAAAAGAGATAGAAAGGCTGGTTTGATTCAACAAGACCATATGCGGAGATATCAGCAAAAATGCAATGTCGGTTCCTATTCACTACCTGATCATAATGGAAGTGAATAAATAAGAAGTAGCTTGATGACTATACATTCACTGTTCACTCTTGTCTATCCACTATTGCTATAAGTTCACTCTCTCTACTCTACTACTATACGGATTATGATTCTCTTCTGATCATTATACTATTTGGCGATTACTACTTGAACAAGTATTGCTCGTACGGATATTATTGGAAGGCGTTACTACTAGTACAGGCATCTACAAAGGCTCAAATATAACGAGTATTTTCGGAAGTGAAAACAAGTTTTCGTATGACATAACAAAAGTGACAAGCGAAGCAGTCCAACATCACAAAAGTGGCGATGAGTATTCGCAAGGAATTACAAAACGAACTATGTTTAATTCACTTCAATAAGAGACGGATAAACTAGTATTGTTCCAACTGAACTATGCTTAACGAATATCAATAATAAATATGACATCTGATTATTTGTAGACCATACTACAACAAAAATATGGCGAATATCAAGGACATTAAAGATATCTGTCTTTGTTCCAGGCCCGAATAATCTTAGAGAATGTAAGGGAAATACAGGGATGCTGGATTATTTGTACTTGGAAAATGCCTAAAAGAGATAAAAAGGCTGGTTTGATTCAACAACGATATATTGAAAGATATCAACAATAATGCAATGTCTGTTCCTACACCATACCAGAGTCAGCTTAACGAATGCCATCAAGAAATCAGCCTCTTCCTAACCGTTCAAACCCTAACGAATAGGGAGAGCAGACTGGGAGACTTCAGATTTCTTTTTAAATATTTCACCGTAAGCAAGGCGATAATGCTGCTAAGACGCAAGGTTTTACTGAGAGCGATAATGTATGAGAAGTCTATTGAGAGGAAATGACGACAAAAGAACAGATTTTAGGAGGACAGATGATGGCGAATAACGTTGCAATTAAATATTCGGAGATTGTAGGTAGCAGTGATGCAAAGAAGCCTGAAGAGAGTTCAACAAGTGAGAAGTGCGAGAAAAGACACCACTGAAATAGAACTGACAGTTACATCAGCTAATTCAAGAGTAAAATGATGAGACCTACTTCCTAATCTGGTAATACGTTTTAGTACATGCGGTCGAGTTACCAGGGAGGATAGTTCATTAGAACAATTGCCATGAAAATATTTATAGAAAAGATTTGTTTACTCGGTTAATTTTGTCTAGCAGCATATCAACATCTCTATAGGCTATTTAATGCCAAAATTTAAATATCTTGAACACAATTTTATGGCTAGAACTATATATAATTTGAACACTTTTGTATGGCTTAACGACAGTAATTGGTAATTCTACTATTAATAGATTAGAAGTTTAGAGTTAATCCTAACTGGACAGTTTGCTGAATATCAATTGACCAGATCATTTTACGGTTAAGGAATCTCAATAAATGTTCAGAAGTTTAGCCTTTTTTCTAACGAGAGAGGTTAATGAATATCAGTCGATCCAGATCATTGTACGGTTAAGGAATCTCAATAAATGTTCAGAAGTTTAGCCTTTTTCCTAACGAGAGAGATTAATGAATATCAGTCGATCCAGATCATTGTACGGTTAAGGAATCTCAATAAATGTTCAGAAGTTTAGCCTTTTTCCTAACGAGAGAGATTAATGAATATCAGTCGATCCAGATCATTGTACGGTTAAGGAATCTCAATAAATGTTCAGAAGTTTAGCCTTTTTCCTAACGAGAGAGTTTAATGAATATCACTTGATCCAGATCAGTCTAAGCATAACAATTGATAAATAACATCCTGGAGTTAGCCTTCTTCCTAATTGGACTGTTTACTAAATATCAGTTAATCAAGATCAGTCTAAGTTTAACTCTAGTCAGTAACTGTTCGAAGGTTTAGCCTTATTTCTACGAGGCTGTTTAGTAAATATCAGTAGATCCAGATCAGTCTAGCTTAACGTAGGCCATTAACAGTTCGGAAGTTTAGCTTTTTTCCTAACTATACTGTTTAATAAAAATCAATTGATCCAGATCTGTCTAAGTTTGATCCAGTTCAATAACATTTCGGAATTTTATCCTTCTTTATAACTTGACTGTTTACAGAATATGGATTGATCTAGATCATTTTAAGTTTAACGCATGCCAATAAATGCTTGGAAATGTAGCCTTCTTGCTAACTGGACTGTTTACAGAATATCAATTGATCCAGGTCAGCTTAAGGATAAAGCATGTAAATAAAGGTTCGGAAGTTGAGCCTCCTTCGTAATTTGACTATTTGCTGAATATTAATTGATCGAGATCAGTTTAAGGTTAACGCACGTCTATAACAGTTCGAAAGTTTAGCCTTCTTTCGAACTGCACTGTTTAAAGAATATCAAATGATCCATTCATGTCTAAGCTTAAAGCTGGCCAATAACTGTTCAGAAGATTAGCCTTCTTCCTAACTGGACTGTTTAAAGAATATCAATTGATCCATTCATGTCTAAGCTTAAAAGCTGGCCAATAACTGTTCAGAAGATTAGCCTTCTTCCTAACTGGACTGTTTAAAGAATATCAATTGATCCATTCATGTCTAAGCTTAAAGCTGGCCAATAACTGTTCAGAAGATTAGCCTTCTTCCTAACTGGACTGTTTAAAGAATATCAATTGATCCATTCATGTCTAAGCTTAAAGCTGGCCAATAACTGTTCAGAAGATTAGCCTTCTTCCTAACTGGACTGTTTAAAGAATATCAATTGATACAGATCATTTTAAGTTTAACGCATGCCAATAAATGTTCGGAAGTTTAGCCTTCTTCCTAACTAGACTGTTTCCTGAATATCAATTGAAAAAGATTGGTCTAAACTTAACGACTGTTAACAGCAAATATAACAGCAGCTCTTGTTCAAACCAGACGATATTTAATGAATGTTAACGCGAGATGGAAACGCTGGCATTGTTCACGACTGGAGTATGCATACTGAATGTCAACAGGTGATGGAAAATTTGGCCTTCTTTCAGCACGAAAAAGCTTAATGAATATTTTTAATCGATCGGCTGTCTGTCTACAGGCAAATTTCCTTATTCGTTAGATCAGCAACAGATGTTACGTCTGATAATGTTCCAGACCTGACTAATCTTAATGAAGGTCAACGAGAAATTGGTCTTTGTTCAGAAAAAGACAAAAGCTTAACAAATATCATCAATATACGGAGAGTCAAGACTAATTCCGTAACCGACGAAAAATTGAGAGGTCTTTATTTTTAAAATCCTATTAAATGTCGAGCCCACTCCTAGAAAAAGCTTTCCTGTGTCAGTAAGTCCAGTCTTTCTTTTTTATATAACGGATATAATCTGGGCTGCGGATGTACCCTATGGAGGCTAAGGCTGGGCGGTGGCTGTACTCTGCTTTGGATATTCTCTGGATGGTGGGGATATTCTGTGTTGAGGATATACAATACGCTGTGGATATACCCTCGAATGTGGCTATCATCTGGGCCTGGTATATACATTGGGCTGTGGATATACTCTGGGATACGGATGTAGTCTGGGCTGTCGGAATTCTCTGGGAGGTGGTGATATTCTGGGCTAACGTTGTACAGTGGCCTGCGATATACTCGTGGTTGTGGCTATACTCTGGCTGGTAGCTATAAATTGGGCTGAGGGTATTCTCTGACGGTGGGCATATTCTGTCTTGAGGATATGCACTGGGCTTCGGCTATACTTTAGGCTGTGTGTATATTATGGCCGATGGTTATACACTGTGTTGTTGGTATACAGAGTGCTGCGGATATATTTTGGGCAGCTGGGATAATCTGGGGTGCCGATGTACTCTGGCAAGGAAATATACTCTGAGCTGTGGGTATTCTCTGGGCTTATGGCATATTTGGTCTACGGATATACTCTAGAATGTGGCTATATTTTGGGCGCTGGTTATACTCTGGTCTGCGCAGGTATTCTGGGAAGAGAATATACTCTGGGTTGTGGGTATTCTCTGGGCGGTGGGGACATTCTGGGCTGAGGATATGCACTGAACTGTGGATATACTCTAGAATGTGGCTAAATTCTGGACGTTAGGTATACCTGGGCTGTGCGTATAGTGTAGTCTGTTATTCACACAAATACGGTGTTTTATTTTGCTAAACTAAGTCTTTATACAGAAAATATCACCGCAGTAAAACAGTGTAGACTTAACTTAGCAAAATAAATTATTGAATAATCTCCTTATTCTCTAGCTGTTCTTTTCCATACCAGGATTAGCTTAAGGAATATCAATAATGAATAGAACGTCTGGAGACTTGTACAAAGATTGAAGCTTATTGAATAACAAGAAAAAGAAATAAAGTCTTGCCTTGTTTCAGAGCGGATTTAGAATAACTGAAAAAAAATAATTTAAAAGCCTATTTACTTCAGAACTGTAATAGTAGGAAATGAGATATGTTTGTCAGCAAAAGGAATAGATACGAATCACATACAGAAAACACCAAGATCAACAATAAGTACAAATTAAATATCTCAGAAGTGTATTAACAGAGGTCGAAAAACGTGTTTATTGCTTATAACTTTCTTTATTCTCATGTGAACTTGATGCATTATTGTGCAGACATAGCTCGGCTTTTGCTCTGAACGGGGCTCGCTTCCAGATCCTTTCAAACGAACGCGGGTATCCCTCAAGGTTCTACACTGTATCCTACGCTGTTTCTGATCTTTATCAATGACCTTCCTGATGTTATCAATTCTCATCTTTGCATTTATGCAGATGAAACTACCATTTACTCCTGTATCAATAGAAAACCCTCAGCGCAGACAAAGTTAACTTGGTCGCTGTTCTTGAAAAGAACCTCCAATCTGTGGTTAACTGGGGCCGGAAATGGTTCGTAAATTTTAATGCCTCCAAAACTACAATGCTCTCATTTAACCACCATAGAGAAATTTCTGCCCGCAATCAACATGGCTAATGCTCGACTCCAGGCGAGCGTCTCACTGTGCTTTCATGGCCTCACGTTTTCAACTGACTTCAAGTGTAACAACTACATCGAAATGATATCCGTTCATTTTTATCCTTTCCTCAATCCCCACTTACACCCATCTTTTCTCTCACTTTCACTGTCTGTAATCCCCTGCGTACTAGTGGCGCTTCTGCCTTGCTTGGGGTTAAATAAAATAAAATTTAAAAAAAAAAAATCTTATTTTTATTTGACACGAACCAGATAAAATTGGAACAATTGTTTGGAAGAAATTCTAAAAAGATCGTGGATATTATACACGAGGGTGTATTATACAGGAATACGCGTATTATACATAGGGTCGTATTATACAGGAATACGCGTATTATACACAGGGTCGTATTATACAGGAATACCCGTATTATACACAGTGTCGTATTATACAGGAAAACGCGTATTATAGACAGGGTCGTTTTATACAGGAATACCCGTATTATACACAGGGTCGTATGATACAGGAAGACGCGTATTATACGGTGTTGTATTATACAGGGATACGCGTATTATACGCAAGGTCGTATTATACAGAATACGCGTATTATACACAGGGTTTATTATACAGGAAGACGCGTATTATACACAGGGTTGTATTATACAGGAATACCCGTATTATACACAATGTCGTATTATACAGGAATACGCGAATTATACACAGTGTCGTATTATACAGGAATACGCGTATTATACACAGTGTCGTATTATACAGGAATACGCGTATTACACACAGGGTGTATTATACAGGAATAAGCGTATTGTACATAAGGGTGTACTGTACAGGAGTATATGGGTATTTGGACGAGTGGTTAGAACATTCGCTTTCTGACCATGAGACTCGGGTTTGAATCTGACCACGGCTGATTTGACGTTATCGCGTATCGATCCCAGCGGGCGGCACTTTTGGAAATTGCCTGAAAACCATACAAAGTCTTGTGAGTGAAATTCAGTGGAGGGAACACTTGGGGGCCACCAATTGCTGTGGTAGCACGAAGTCACAAGTCATCGTGACCGAGGTCTGAGTGTGCTGGCGTTGTTCAGATTGTTGATCATGCTAGATAAGATGCTCTCTCCCAGAATCTGTAACTAAGATCTGCTCAGCAAAGTTGCAGTATAGACCACAGGATGGCTCTGTGGGTGTTGAACAAACGCAAATGTGCTTGAGCGAGCGTCTGCAATAGGGATTGATTAGGCGCCCTAGTAGACGGGTATACTTGAATACGAGTGGCAAGTTATTCTTATTTTTCTTCTTCTTCTTCTTCTTCTTATTATTATTATTATTATTATTATTATACAGGAATATGCGTATTATACACAGGGTGTATTATATATGAATAAACATGATTAATCATTAGGGTTATATTTCATCTTCTGCTGACGTTTTCTCTCTTCTAATAAAAAATTAAAAAGTATACACTCAAGATATCGGTTACATAGTAATTACGTGGTAATATCGTGTCTCGATTTCTATCGAGGTAGTCTAATCCATTTTTGACTTCCATATCCCGTCTCCTTATACAAAACGTAACTCAGATTTGGTTGTCGCAAAGCAAAGACTGAACTCTGCCAATCTTCGAAGAAGTAGGTACCCACCTTCTTAGAATTTCAACATTAAGAATTCTTCAATATCTGTCTATATCTCTGAGATGAGGTATTATGATTATTTACACTATTCGAACTGTTATCCTCATCTCCATTGACATATTCACAACGTTTCGATCTGGCCTTCTTCAGGTGATTGGAATTTCGAACCGATCCTTTTATTTTGTCTACGTCTTTATCCACTGGCCCAGTGGATAAAGACGTTGCTTAGATCCAACGACTAGACCAAAAGAGTTGTGAGTTCAATACCAGGCCACAGCAGTAGTGAACCAAAAACTTGGAGAATTGAGTTAAAGAGAGATAACTGAGACATCTGGGAGAGCAATGGCACGTGGAACTAGAACAATCTAACTCCGCTGGACGAAATAAAGGGTTCGGTTCGAAATTCCAGTTACCTGAAGAAGGCCGGATCGTACAACAGCCGAAACGTTGTGAATATAGCAACGAATATGTGGGTGCTCCTGTTTGTGTGGCATGGTGCTAAGTCTTGTTGCCCGGCAAATGGTCTTCCAGCAGCCATTGTCGTGACCTAAAGCAGCACTACCTCTCCTCAAAGCACTTGATGTCAGCCTCCGAGTCTGAGGCCCTCACCGACAAATTCGGGAGGTTTTTTTTTATCAGAAATATCAGAGTGTATTTTCCGAGCTCTCGTACTTTCGCAATAACTATTAGACTCATCCAATATTTTCTAATCCTTTGCGCTATCCTCAGATTTACACCCAAACACTCTGAAACATTCGTATTGGAGCTTCCGGTGAGAATGTCAAACAATGCAGCATGCCGTTTCCAAATTTCTGGCGGAGTGAATTGCGTCATGGTGCTCTTTTTCTCACAGACGGTGTCCAACTGACCCAACTATACTGTGCTGTCAACAAATTAAAAAAGATACAACGCGCATGCGCGAAATGAAAAATGATAAAATGTCGACAATTTACCCATCGCACGGTACATTTATTAATAATTATTAAGGGCTCTGCAATATTTACTTTTTGCCAGTCTTAGTTAAGAATAATAAATATATACGTGGACGACTAACTGTGCAGTAAATTTATGTTTTTTTAATATAATGAATTCAATCCTGACTTGGTATTACGCATTTACACAGAGACAGATAGATAGATAGATAGATAGATAGATAGAGTGAGAGAGAGAGAGAGTGAAATATATAGGGAGAAACAGAGAAGAAGAGCGAGCCCATAATAAAGAGGGAAAGACAGGGAAAGAGAGAAATGGAATTATAAAATAATTAGAGTGAGAAAGAAAGAGAATTTCACAGAGAAAAGAGAGATAGAAAAGGACAGGGCGGAAACAGGACAAGAGAGTGTGAGAAAGAAAGAGAGTGAGAAAAAAATGGAGATAGAAAAATATAAAGGGAAAAGAGACTGAGAGAAGAGAGAGAAAGAGAGAGGAGGGAAGACAGAGAAACGGATGAAGAAATAAGACTAGAAAGATAAAGAAGGAAAGAGATAAATGAAAGTGAGATGAGAGTAAGAGGGAAAGAAAAAGAGGAGGAGATTAAGAAAGGGAATCAGAAATAGGAAAGTGAAAAGAGAGAGAAATGAGAGCCGAGAGAAGAAGACAAAGAGGAAGAGAGAGAGAGAGAGAATGAAGAGAAAGATAAATGTGCAGAGAGAAGTGAGAAAGTGAGAAAGACGAAGAGAATGAAATTAAGAAGGAGAATTAGAAAGGGAGACATGAAGAGGAGAAAAAGAAAGAGAGAGAGGGGAAAACGAAAAGAAAGTGATTAAGAAAGGAAATTAGAAAGGAAGAGATAACGAGAAGAAAGAGAAAGAGAGAGGGAAAAGCGAAATTAGGGAGAAAGCGAGGGGAAAATAGGGAGAAAAAGAGAGAGAATGCAAGGGGAAATTAAAGAGAAAAAGAGAGGGTATATTAAAGAGAAGAAACGAGAGAAAACGAGAGTAAATTAGAGAAAAAGCGAGACAAAGTGAGGCTGAGTTAAAGAGAAAAAAGAGCGACAAAGCAATGCGAAATTAAAGAGAAAATGAGAGAGAAAGCGAAGGGAAATTAAAGAGAAAAAGAGTGAGAAAGCGAGAGAGAGAGAGAGAGAGAAAGAGAGAGAGAGGGGGGATATATCGAGAGCGGATAGTTCTATAGAATGGAGACAGTCAAAAAGATGGAAGCAGACAAATAGAAAAGCAGGGACAAGAAAACATGAAGACACTACAGGGGGCGGGGAAACAATTGCACGAGACGTTAGTGGGTGGTGCAAAGTCGATGATGCATATGAGAAAGAAAGAAGGAATGATGAAATTTTTAGGAAGGAAAATAACAAGGAACCGAAAAAAAAAAAGATGGCGTGGAAAGAAAAGACAGGCATGCGAATGAATTCAGTGTTATTTATCCCGTGTTCAACCAGGGCAAATTTCTGACGGAGCAGTTCGTGACGGAATAATTCGCGTTTTGGTGAACGAGTGCGGGTACCCATGTTGGATGGTCACGAACTGCTTCAAGACATAGAGAAATAACGAAAAGAAATAACGAAGAATCCTGAATGAACGATAAAAAAAAAAAAAAAATCCAAAAAGAAAAACAAATAAGGGCAAAAAACGACAACAACACAAAAAAGCAACGCGAATGAAAGAAAGACTGAATGAATGAAAAATAGAAAGAGAATCCAGAAACGATATAAGATAATAAATAATCTTGGAAAATAAACGAAAGAGAAAAAGAAAAAAAAAAGTAAGAGAAGTGAAAGAGGAATAAAAAAAAAGTAAGCGAAATGAAAGAAATATGTGAAACGAAAGAGATAAATAAAAGAAAGAGAAACGAAAGAAAAAAAAGAAATAACGAAAGAGAAAAATAAAACAATGTAAGAAAAAAAAATGAAATTTAGTAAAAATATAGACAATAATCAAATGAAAGAAAGAAAATAGTACCTCTGTCCCATAATAATTGTGACACTTCAGTCTATGAAATGTGTATGCAAATTTAACAATAGTTATGGGACAATGGTGCAAAGAACGAATGATAGACATGAACGAAACGAAGCAACTAAAAAAGAAGAAAAATACGGAAGAAAGACAGAAACAAAAACGAAAGAAATAAAAAAGAAAGAAAATAGATGAACGAAAGATTGAAATTAAAACAAAAGAAATGAAAAAGAAAGAAAAAATGAACGAAAGATAGAAACTAAAACGAAAGAAATGAAAAAGAAAGAAAAAAGATGAATGAAAGATTGAAATTAAAACGAAAGAAATGAAAAAGAAAAAAAAAACACTAATGAAAGACGGAAATTAAAACGAAGGAAATAAAAAAGAAAGAAAAAAGAAGAACGAAATGTAGAAATTAAAATGAAAGAAAGAAAAAAGGAACAAAAACACGAAAGAAAAACATAAATTACAAGGAAGGAAATAAAAAGGGTGGTGTAAAAGAATAGATAAAAATAATTAAAAAAGAAATTACAAATAAAACAAAATGAATCCCGGTTGTGACAAATGAAAGAAAGTAAAGAAAAAAGAAATTGGTAAGTGTAGCCGAGACGTGGAAGAAGACTTCACGTTTGAAATATAGATTGAACTCAGTAATCAGTTGCAATTGAATTAGTGAAAGAAATTTTCTATCTGCTGCATCACGTCGAAAGGTCCAGAAAGGCAACCAATAAAAAGAAATATGATAGGCAGAAAGCGAGATACCTGGAGAAAAAGAGAAAGAGAAGGAGAAGAAAAAAGATGCGAAGGATTGGGGGTGTATATAAAAGGAAGAGTCAAGCAAACGAAAGAGAGAAATTACGACAATGTTAAATACAAAAGGAGTAGATAAAGACAGGAAAGGAAAAAAAAGATACGAAAGCAACTATAAAACGACTGACAATAAAGAATTAAAAGAAAAATAAATGACAGTAATAAATGAAATTGTCAAAACAGGAAAAAGAGAAGAAAATAGGAAAACCATGTAAGAGAGAGAAAGATTCATAAAGAAAAATGAGACAATATAATTGAGGCAATAAAATTGAGACAATAAAATTGAGGCAATAAAACTGAGACAATATAATTGAGACAATATAATTGAGACAATATAACTGAGACAATAAAATTGAGACAATAAAAGTGAAAAAACAAAATTGAGACAACATAATTGAGATAATAAAATTTGAGACAATATAGTTGAGACAACAAAATTGAGACAATAAAATTGAGACAATATAATTGAGACAAATTGGAACAATAAAATTGAGACAATATAATTGAGACAATAAAAACGAAAGAACAAAGAAAATAGGGCCAAAAGAAGCGCAGGGTAGAAATGAATATGAGAGAGAAAAAATAAAGATCAAAAGGAAGAAAGAAAAACTTGAAAGAAACTGATGTCGTTTTTGTTATTTGGTTAAATCCTTTGCTTGTGATTATATAGCGCCAGTCCACGCGTTTCATAGAAGGATGATCGTCGCAGAGTCCTTCTGGCTTCACTCGCTCAAGAGCATTTTAACCATTGATCCGAGAAACCATTTGTATATAACTGACAGTTTCAGGTTGATTTTTTTGGTTTTGTAGCAATTTGCGGTGTTGAGGGAAACTACATCTAGCGGCGCTTATTCCCTGTCCATTGTTTCTTATAACCTATGCCATTTTTCTTTGCTAATTCAGGTATCTAAAGTTTTTGGTATTTCCTAAATCCATATCCTGGATTTTGGGGATGGATTCAGGGTATGTGACAACCCTGTTTTCATTCAATTTCCAACTCATGATGAAAAGCATACATTAAAATAAATAAAAAAAGAATTACAAAGATTAAAAGGAAGAAAATAAAAAAAGAAAGAAAGGGGAAAACAGAGGCCAAGGGAAAACAGAAGTAAAGATAAAAAAAAACAAATGCAAAAAAAGAAAAAATCAAGGTGCAAATAAAAGGAAGTAAACAAAAAAAAAAAAGATGGCGACAGGAAAAAAATACCTGATAGATTTAAAGTTGTTAAAATAAGAGTAAAATCTTTGAAAATTTAACATTCTGAATATCTCTTTCCAAGATCCAAAAATTTGAATTATTGGCACTAAAAAAAATCTTCCTTGCTGAATTTCCTTTTACTATTTGGTCGTACTAAGCTGGGTTAAATAAACAAAACAAAAAACATAACGTAAAAGATAAAAAGACATAAATAGTGGGATAAATTTATTGCAGCCGGACAAAAGAGAGGAAAAATTGAAGGTAAATAGAAAAGAATTAGACGAAATGATATTAGAATCGAATAAAAGACATTACCAGGGCTTATAAAACAGTAAATTTTGACAAATGACAAGTCAATCTACGAGAGAGCGTGAAGCATGTGGCCAATGTAAGAATTTAATGTTGTTTGTTGATTGTTAATTTTGGAGATACAATCTCCCAAAAATACATAAGGATTCACATTATTTTAGTTATTTGTGATATGTTGATGTGTGTGACTTTCACTAAATTTTGACGAATGAGACGTCAACCCTAAAATAGAGTGTTACATACACATACATATGCAGCCAATGTAAGAAATTAGTGTTGTTGTTTCTGCATTCTTTTGAGGTTTCTTCTAGACTCGATGAATTACTTAATTATCTCAAGTCCTCCTTAATTTCTATCACTTGTATATCCTTGCGTGAACCGGCATTTAATGCTCTGGATGGAGCGGCTTGGGGATAGTAGTCGTGGCTCTAGGGGGCACAGTCCTATGGGTAAAGGAAACTTGGATGAGTTCCACCACGGAATATGTGAACGAGCGGCGCAACATCGAGTCTAGTTCGCTACCTCTTCGTCACTGAGGCCTGTTGGTACAGTTGGTATGACGTTTGCCTGTCAATGTAACTGTCCGGGTTTCAATTTTTGGTAGTGGATGCGCACTGCTGATCAGTCCCAAATATAAGACGAAAAAGGCCGTCCAGTGCTTTCTGCATTCTGTTGAGGTTTCTTCAAGACACGATAAATTACTTAATATATATATATATATATCTATAGTTGAATAGGCGCACCTTTTATTTTTAACAGTATATTTATTTTCGTCTTCCAGCCTGAAATATTCGAGAAATCTTATTTAAGAAAAATGCGTTCTCAGGGAGGATTCGAACATGCGGTCTCCTTTGAAAGTAAAACCGTCATTAGATCCGATGTGCTTTTAACCGATTCAGTCACGAAGAATAAGTTAAGCAAGGCTGAATATTGCCTTTTAAGTACATCCTTCTCGTTTTTTTTACATTCCTGAAATTAAATATACTATTTTTAAAAATAAACAGGACGTCTACTCGAATATGTGTATCCACTAACAATAACATTTAAAGTGATAAAAAAAAAGTCGGATTAATCAATTAAAAAATATATTTTCTCGCCTGAGTCCATCTTTCAAATCTACAAATCTACCATTCGTCATTGCATTGAATACTGTTGCCATATATGGTTCGGTGCCCCCGTTGTTCATCTCGAGGTCCTAAACAAAATCCAGAAACGGATATGCAATGTTATAGGTCCTGATGTGGCATCTCGTCTACGGTCACCTTCTCACAAGTGTCTGTCTTTTCTGCAACTATTTTCACAGCAACTGCTCCGACGAGCTACTTTCTCTGGTACCCAAATTGCATGAATTTAAGCGTGCTACTAGGTTGGCATTACGGTCCCACCCTTTCACAGTGGAAACGGTTAAATGTAGCCGTCTCTTCTTCTTTCTTCTCTCGCACTTCCCGACAGTGAAATTCTCTTCCTCTTACTTGCTTCCCTGGTGGCTATAATCTTCAAATATTCAAGTGTAATGTCAATCGACATCTCCTGCTGCTTTGATCCTGATTCCTGTCCTTCTCTATATCCTTTCCTCAAAAACCCCTCTTTATTCTTGCTCTCATTCTCTTTAACCATTTGCGTGCTAGTGGCACTCCCGCACACACACACACACACACACACACACACACACACATATATATATATATATATATGAGAGAGAGAGAGAGGTGGGGGAAGAGAAAGACATTAATTGATTGATTCATTTTTTTACGGCTTATCAACCCTTTGCGGGTTATTTAAAGCCAGGAAATATCTTCTAGATTGATAGAAATTATGTGGGGAGATAATAACGGTGTAGTGATACCAATTTTACTAATTAACCCATAGATAGGGGGAAAGTGGATAAATGCCCTTTCCCAATGGTATTTGCATGTAACAAACCTAACTGAAATTGGAACTCGACACTTCGATTAAAAATTCCGAGCCATTATCCATTACACCACCCACATCTAGTTCTACAGCTCCTGGTATTTCCAAGCGGTCATCTATCCAGGCACTGAGCAAGTTCGACGTTGCTTAACTTTGGTGATCTACAAATCAACCATTCTCCCTTGCATATTGCTGCCATATATGGTCTGGAGCCCCTTCTAATTGTCTCAAGGTCCTTGATAAAATCCAAAGACGGACATACAATGTAATTGGCCCTGATCTGGCATCTCGTCTGCAGCCGCTCTCTCACGGATGTGCCGTTGCCTCTCTACAAATACTTTCACGGTAACTGCTCCGGTGATCTGCTTTCGCTGGTTCCAAGACTTCATGAATTTAAGCGTTCAACTAGGCTGACATCTCGCTCTCACCCTTTCAATGTCGAAACTGTTGAATGTAGCCGTCTCTTCTACTCCAATAGCTTCATGTTTCGCACTTCTTGCCTGTGGAACTCTCTCCCCTCTTCCTGTTTCCCTGATAGCTATAATCTCTAACTATTCAAATGTAATGTCAATCTACGTCTCCAGATGCCCTGATCTATCCCCTAACCTTCTTTTTATCCTTTCTTCTATCACTCCTCTTTGTTCTCGCTCTTACTCGGAAACCCTTTGCTTGCTGGTGGCTCCCCGCCTTGTTTTGGGTTGAATGCTTAAAAAACAAAGATGGCGTTCTTATAAATGAGGAATGAATGATGTTTCGAACATAAATAAGAAGTAAAATAAAGAAAAGAAGTTCTTGAAAAAAAATTGAAGTAAAATATAAATTCTATGAGGCACTTAATTTAATTTGTCTCAAGAACACAAGACTGTATTACAAGAAGACTAAACTCAATGCACGCTTTTAATCGTCTGCTAGATTCCTAAATCAAACAAGTAAAAAACGTAAAATATCTGGGAAGTATTTTAACTGAGGACGGAATGTGAGAGAATGAAATCCGAAGGCTCATTGCGATAGCCAAAGATGCCTTCCAAAAACTAAGCAAAATATTAAGAAACAAAAAAAAATCTTTAGAAACCTAGAAAATAATACTAAACTATTACTTGATATCTGTTCTATACAGCAGTGAATACAATCTCTTCAAAGATGAAGAAGAGACTTAAACCAATTGAAATATGGTTCTACAGAAGGATCCTGAGAATACCATAGACCGAATTTGTGAGCAAAGTCGAAGTTTTAGAGAAAATGGAAACAAAAAAGGAAACTTATAATTAATTTCAAGGAATGGGAGCTGAAAATTCCAGGATACATAAAAAAAAGGGAAAGAGGGCTAAGAAAATCTGATACTCACAGGACAAAATTGAAGGCAAGTAAGACGGGGGAAAACAACGCCTAACATAGTGAGCTTGATTGCAGAACAAAGTTTAGATAACAGAAAGGCAAAGTTTATTAAGGGCTACAAAGAACAGGAAATTGTAGAGAGCCATGGTCACCTATGGCCTGTGTGGACACGATACATGGAGAAGAAGATTAACACGTTAATCTTTACTTAGCAACGATGATAAAACAACAGAAAAAACTAATAGGACTTTTAGATATATTTCCCAAAAAGTTGACATATAATAGTAATCAATTTGACAGTCTTACAATTAAATGAAATTAAGGAGAAAGAGGAAAAGAACAACTTCGTTAACTAATGGAAAAAAGGAAAGAAGGAATCAAAGAATTGTTCTCGATTATAAAGTGACTGAGAATAAGTCGTTGAAATTGAGAAAAAACACAGGAAGAAATATAAAGAAGCATTTAGTTGGCATTTCTTCATTTCTTCATTCTCCTTCTTAATATTAGGTTTCTTGTTTTATATTTTTGCTTTAATTATGTCGCCATTTTTTTCTTATAGTTTTTTTTATTTCCCGCCGTTTCATTTTTGCATGCGTTTAATCCATGGAATTTGGAGTTACAACTTTTCATTTCTTTCATTTTCATTTTATAGTTTCATTTATCTATTGTTTTTTTTTCTTTCTTTCTTCCGTTCCTTTTTCTTTTTTTCTTTTGTTTCATTTTCTTACCGTTTTCCTTTCTTTCTTTCTTTCTTTCTTTCTTCCGTTATTTTTTCTTTTTTTGTTTCATTTTGTCAATCCAAAGTATGACTTTCGGGCATTTTCCAAAGGTGCCGCACGCTGGGATAGACCCCTTTAGTCCGATAACATCAGAAAGTCTCCTTCCTGAGCGATCGACCATGGTGAGATTCGAACCCGGATCTCATGGTCAAAAAGCGGTCATAATAAATATCACTATATGTTACTCTTTGTTTGTACGCTCCGGCCTTCTTGGAAGTGTTTGGAATTTCGAATAACTGAGACATCCGGAAGAGGCACGGCACATGGAACTAGAACAATCTACTCCGGTAGACGACATAAAGGGTTCGCTTCGAAATTCTAATTACCTGAAGAAGGCTCGAGTGTATTACGTCCGAAACGTTGTGAATATGGCAATGAAGATGAGGATAACTGTCAGAATAGTGTAAATAATGCAAATAATCATAATCATGTCTCAGAGATATAGACAGATCCTGAAGAAGGCCGAAACATTGTGAATATGGCGATGAAGATGAGGATAACAGTTCGATAATGTAAATAATGTAAATAATCATAATACCTCATCTCAGAGATATAGACAGATACTTTTTCTTTTATTAAGTCATATTTCAGTTGACCCCCTCCCCACCAAAAAAAAAGATAATATTTACCGGATTTGATTCCATTGAACATCTATTGACCAATAATGAAAGTATGTCTTTTTTTTTATTCTTTTGCTTTGCCTTTTTCTTTTTTCTCCCCCTTTTTCTTTATTTACATTATTACGTTTTTCTTTATAAAGACGTTGGTTAGATCCCGTGACTAGCCTCAAACAGTTGTGAGTTCAATACCAGGTTACAGGTGTGGTGAACCAAAAACTTGGAGAACTGAGTTAAAGA
>CAHIKZ030000257.1:132500-142500 GCA_903632075.3 Acanthosepion pharaonis
CTAATCTAATCTACCTCAGTCTGTTCGTATCTATCTATTACATTCTCTTTAGATCTATCTATCTATCTATCTATCTATCTATCTATCTAAGCTAGCTTGATAATCTAATCTAATCTACCTCATTCTGTTCGTATCTATCTATCTATTTATCTATCTATCTATCTAAGCTAGCTAGCTTGATAATCTAATCTACCTCATTCTGTTCGTATCTATCTATCTATCTATCTATCTATCTATCTATCTATCTATCTATCTATCTAAGCCAGCTAGCGAGCTAATCTAATCTACCTCATTCTGTTCATATCTATCTATCTATCTATCTATCTATCTATCTATCTATCTATCTATCTATCTATCTTTATCAGTGTGAAATCTTTTTTTTTATTATAATCATCTGAATACTGCTGTTGTAGTGAGCGTGTCTCTGTGCAATTGGCTAAACCACTTGTGTATCACCATCTCACTTGCACAAACTGTTCAAGAAAAAACGCTGTTACTTACTGTCAGGCTGAACAGACTTCTTTAATAATAATAATAATAATAATAAGCTGAAAGCTATATGTATATAACAATACATGGTATTTTATATATTCTTCTACGCATGCATATATCTGTTTGTTTGAGTGTATATGTGTATATACATGCGTATATTCGAGTGATTTCTCTCTACATTTATATATTGCTCTAGTTACACTGACTCACGAATCTATGACCCCCATCCAAACCATACGAAAATAAATATAGAAATATGCATATATTTTTATCAGCAAATATAGTAGTTGACGATATGAAGCAGCTATCCATTTGCCCAACATGCACACCATTATCAAATGTCTTCAACTGTTAACCGAAATCAACATGAAAAGGAACCAATATTAATTATCTCATATATAATTCAAAGCAATATTTTTCCGCATCTGATGGTCTTTAGAACAGTTTTTTTTTATTTGGCAGTTTTATTTCGATTTTGCTGAGGAAGAATTAAATCACTTAAAAAAAAAGATATTAGTTTAAAAAATATAGGTGGGTAAGGAATATGCGATATCAATTTTTACTTGGTTTGGTTTGGTTTATTTTGTTTTACAGCATATCAAACTCAATGGGTTATTTAATGCCGACAAAATTTTTAGGATCGATTCGTATGAATAAAATATGTATTCTTTGCTTTAGATTGGTTTGGTTTATTTTCTTTTACGGCATATCAAACTCAATGGGTTATTTAATGCCGACAAAATTTTTTATTGCTGGCAATATTTTATCAAAAATCTGTTTCTGGTAATATTTTTCCTTCAAAATTGTACTGCTGGTAATAATTTTTTTCAAAAAAGTGTTGCTGGTAATAGTTAACTATTTACCCATAGCTTTGACCCTAACAGGTGCACCACCCCGGGTCAGGGTGGACCTCGGAACACCAGCAATTAAGAGGTGGATCCATGCTCCTCAAAACCTCCTGATCAGAGGCTGTTGGACGTAGTTTCGCGTCTTACCCAGGACGCGGATGTAGTTTAATGTCTTACCCAAGACATCTATTTTGACTTGGACAATCTCTTTGCATATGAAGAAGAAACGTGGAGCTCACACTGATCTGCTTCTGCTAAGTATTCGATGGGTAGAAAATAGGAATTACAAAGAAACCACTGCAGAAAACGAGTTGAGATTTCTAGGGGATATAATGAGAAAAGAGGGTCTGGAGAATGTAAAAGTCACAAGACACACTAAAGATATGAGACGCAGGCGGAAACACCTGATGAACAAGTTTGGGTGAATGAAAACCGACAAAAGAAAACAAGGTATACTAAATTGGTAAAAGTTACTATAGAGAAACAAAACGCAGGAAGTTGCGAGGAGTGATGTTTACCCACGTTCTGTATGTTAAGGGGAGATAAAAGAAGAAGAACGGCAGAAAAATGGCGGCTGAAAAAAATAGTTAATATGCAGACGAGTACAAAAAAAAAAAAAAAAAAAAAAAAAAGGAAGAAAAGGAAGTAGGGAGAGAGAGAAAGACAGACAGACAGAGTGGGGGGAATGTGAAGAGAGAAGAGAAAACGAAAGATGAATACATACGATACAGAAGTATAGATTTTAGTGATTCAAAACGAATGAAGAGAGAAGGAATTCAAGAGAAATAAAGAGAGGAGGAATTCAAAAGAAATAAAGAGAGAAGAAATTCAAGGGAAATAAAGAGAGAAGGACTCCAAGAGAAATAAAGAAAGAAGAAATACAAGGGAAATAAAGAGAAAAGGACTTCAAGAGAAATAAAAAGAGAGAGAATTCAAAAGAAATAAAGAAAGAAGAACATATAGGGAATACAGAGAGAATGAATTCAAGGGAAATAAAGAGAGAAGGTTTTGAAGGGAAATAAAGAGAGAAGGAATTCAAGAGAAATAAATAAAAGAATTCAAGGGAAATGAAGAGAAAAAGAAATAAAAAGAGAAGGAATTCACATTTGGGAGAGAAAGAATAAAGAGGTATAAAGAGAGAAAGGGCAAAGGACAGAATAATTAAATGAAAGGGAAAAGAGGAGAGACGATTCGAGAAGAGGACATGTTACCTTAATCAAGTGAAAGAAAATGAAAACAGAAGGAAAAAAAAACAGATGGAAGGAGAAAACATCAGATCAATCAACTGAAAGAAAAACAAATAATAGATCACCAAGCAATAGGATAATAATATAAAAGTTATTCTATAAAATAATTGCTGAGTTCAATCCTCACCAAATTCTTCCATGCATGTTCTTGTGACAGCGACAGATAAACTTACTAAAGAGTAATAATATGCAGCTCTGTTTCATGTGACGTAGTTCCATCCAGCAATAAGTGTTCGATCTCAGAGAAATGCCGAGATACTGAAAGCTGATTTTGGAAGTATGCATTCTCGCAATCGAAGTTCACTTGGATGACAATGATCTTCTTAAGCCTATGCATGACTAAGTCAACCTTGGTAAACACTAATATTTACAAAGTAATTCTCAGATATAAATTGAAATATTTATGGGAAAGCAGACACGCGAGAGAGAGAGAGAGAGGGGCAAAGAAGGCAAGAAAAAGAGAGTGAAATAGTGAGAGAAAGATAGAAAGAAAGACAACGACAGAAAGGAAGAAAGAAATGAAAGATAGGCGAAGAGACCGAGAAAGAGGAAAAGTGACAGGATGTCGGATAGAGAGAAGAGAAAGAGAGAGACAGGAAGGGATAGTAAGAAGAAAAAAAAAAAGGAAATAAATAGAGGAGGAAAAAGAGAGAGACGGAAAGATGAATGAGACTAGAAGAGAAAATTAATATAAAAATTGAAACTGGGAAGGAAGTTCAATCAATGGCAATGAATAGAAGATGGCGGGAAAG
Organism: Acanthosepion pharaonis; assembly: GCA_903632075.3. Lineage (NCBI taxonomy): Eukaryota > Metazoa > Mollusca > Cephalopoda > Sepiida > Sepiidae > Acanthosepion > Acanthosepion pharaonis. The sequence continues at coordinate 135,840 of CAHIKZ030000257.1, forward strand.
AGAAAGCGAATAGAAGATGGCGGGAAAGAGAAAGCGCGCGCGAAAAAAGAAAGTCTTCCAGAGGAAACAAATACAGCGGATGAAACACGAATAATGGCATAAGCAATTTAATATTGCTTTGATCTTTGACAAAATATCTGTCTTTTATTTATATCTCATTATATTCATATCTATCTATCTATCTATCTATCTATCTGTCTGTCTGTGTTCAAATATATATGAAATATATATCTAAGGTTTTTCTATCTATCTATCTTAATTTCATTTGATATTATCTAATTAAATTTTATTAAAATCTATCTATCTATCTATCTATCTATCTATCTATCTATCTATCTATGTTCAAACATATATCAAATATATATTTAAATATTTTCTATCTATCTATCTATCTATCTATCTATCTATCTATCTATCTATCTGTTTTATTTAATACTATCTATTTAAATTTTATTAATATCTATCTATCTATCTATCTATGTTCAAACATATATTAAATATATATTTAAATGTTTTCTTTCTTTCTATCTATCTATCTGTTTTATTTAATACTATCTATTTAAATTTTATTAATATCTATCTATCTATCTATCTATCTATCTATCTATCTATCTATGTAAGCCTGTTTATATTAACTTAGGCCTCTCTCTCGAGTTTGGTAGGTGAAAAAATAAAATTGTCCTCATATGACAAGCAGTCAATGTTCAATAACAGGTAAAATAACACATTGAATGCTCATTTTCAAGGCTGCACCCGTTCACCTGAAATAAAAGACTAGTGCAACAAATTATAATTCATTTTTCCTCATATTTATCCTCTATTGTTTGCATCAATACATCTGTTGGGCTTAGACCACTTTTTATTTCACTCACTTCATATCTCTATCTATCTATCTATCTATCTATCTATCTATCTATCTATATAAATATGTTCACATCTATATATCTCTTTATTTTAAATTGTTTATATCTATCTATCTATCTATCTATCTATCTATCTATCTATCTATCTATCTATCTATCTATCTTTGCTTTAGCATATATCTCTATCTATCTGTATGTTCATATCTATTTATCTATTGATTTGGTTTAAGCACATATATCTGTCTGTCCATATCTTTGATTGTCTATCTATCTATCTATCTATCTATCTATCTATCTATCTATCTATCTATCTGTCGTTTGTGGCACAAGAATATTTCATGATCATTATGTATATTTTACATTGCTTGAATAGGTGGTGTGTGTACAATGTACATTCTGATATACATACATATATATACATATATATATATATATATATATATATATATATATATATATATATATATATATATATATATATATATATATATATACATACATATATATATATATATATATATGTATATATATATATATATATATATATATATATATATTTGTGCGTGTGCGTACATGCGCGCGTGTTTGCGTGTGGTGTGTATTGTGTGTGTTTGTGTGTATCTTTGTTAGTCGAGAAGATACGTAAAATTACAGGGTACCTGAGACGCGAAACGTCTTTGTCAACGGGAGAAAATGGCTGCTGCTGCAAAAAGAAAGAAAGAGGTCATTCATTTTCTGGCAGAGTCAATTTCGAAAGATGCGTGCAATTTTGGTGAGACGAGATACAGTGGGTTACTTGATAGATAAATCCTTCCCTCTTATTCTCTCTTCCTCCCGCTTTCTCCCCCCTCTCTCTCTCTCTCTAATGACCATTAGATCCGGGCTCGAATCTCACCATGGTCAATTTGTCAGCAAGGAGATTTCCTGATGTTTTCTGTCTGGACGGTGGGGATGATCCCAGTGTGCGGGACCTTTGGAAAGTGCCTAAAAACCATACCACAAGCATTGTGAATGAATTTGGGTAGACGAAACACTTGAGGCAGTCGCTATCCCTGCTGGCAGGAAGTCACAAGTCATCGTGTCCGAGGGTTTGAGTGTACTGGTGTTGTACAGATTGTTGATCATTCTAGATAATACGCTCTCTCCCAGAAACTATATCTAAGATCTGCTCAGCATAGCTGCCGTATAAACCACAGGTTGGCTCTGTAAGTGTTGAACAAACACAAATGTGACTGAGCGAGAGTCTGCAATGGGGATTGTCTAGCCGACCTAGTAGACGCGTATCATCGAATACGAGAGGCCAGCTATTGTTATTATAATATATATATATATATATATATATATATGTGTGTGTGTGTGTGTGCGTGTATACGAAATGTACATATATATGAGTGAGTGAATCTGTTCACTCAATATATTTAATTTATTTTAGATTCATTAGTTTATCGTTATCTCTCTATGCTTATATACATATCTATCTATCTATCTATCTATCTATCTATCTATATATATATATATATATATGGAGGGTTGTGTGTGTATATGTGTATAAATACGAAACGTACATATATATGAGTGAGTGAATCTGTTCAATCTAGTTAATTTCATTTTAGGTTAATTAGTTTATCGGTATCTCTGTATGCCTATATATATATATATATATATATATATATATATATATATATATATATAGATAGATAGATAGATAGATAGATAAATACATGTGTGTGTGTATATGTACATATATATGAGTGAGTGAATCTGTTCAACCAATATATTTAATTCATTTTAGGTTCATCAGTATATCGTTATCTCTCTATGCCTATATATATATATATATATATATGTGTGTGTGTGTGTGTGTGTTTGTGTGTGTTTGTCTATGTGTGTGTGCGCGTAATGTATTTGTTTCCATTGATAGAATGTTAGGTAAATATCCGTATCGAAAGCAAGCTTATCGCAATGAGAGTCATGATCTCTCAGTTGGGTGCCTTATTTCAATAATATTCTTATTGTAAGCGATGCCGCCTACCATTAATGGGAAAACAGGAGAAATGTATTCGGAGATGATAGAAAAACTGAAATTAAAAGGGGAACCATTTTGGTGATTAAAAGTAATGAAAGCTCTCAACAGCAACAACAACAACAACAACAACAACAACGCTACAATCTTCGCGATACAAACGATTCTTTCGGTTTCAAATTGAGATTTCTATTTTCCCAGGATTTTTCTCATGATTCTTCTCTGCCTGTTATGCGCTTAAGATATTCTCAAACACATTTGCAGGAATCTACATACATTTACAAACATGTGTTCTGACTATTTTTCTTGCACGTGGAACGCTTTTCTGACTCCATGCTTTTCAATCAACTTTAATTTAGATGCAATGTCAATCGCTATCTACTGTCCTCCTGATTACACATCTGTTGTTCTCACCCCTTAATAACATTTCCTTTTTCTAATTCTTACTCACCAAGTAACCCATTTTATCTTAGTGGCTTTATATCCTTGCTTTGGGTGAACTCGACTAACCTGCCGTGCAACGATGGTCTAGACACGATGGCCAAGACACCTGACTGATGTCAAATCAGTCGGGTTTCGATCCCGGCTTTAAGCAATCGGACATCTAGCCACACAGAGGAGATACAACGAAAAGTTCTGTCTGTGTATGACTATATATATATATATATATATATAGATAGATAGATAGATAGATAGATAGATAGATATAGATATAGATCGTAATATCAAATCCGTAACTGGTAAGGATAATCCAAAGGGCCTTTTCTTAATATGATATATTAAAAATGTCTCAAAATACAGTGCAATATATATATATATATATATATATATATATATATATATATATATATATATATATATATATATATATATATATATATATATAAGTTAACTGATTTAAAAATATGGTTCCTTCGCTACACAGGAATTACCATGTTTCAAAAGCCGAAGCTAAAATTCTGTGTAGCGAAGGAACCATATATATATATATATATATATATATATATATATATATATATATATATATATATATATATAATGTATATTTGGGCAGCAATCTTTCTTTTGAGCATGTTTCGCAGAATATGGCAGACGATGAAATCTTAATTACATCTTTTAATGTGTTCTTCCAGTATACTTAAATTTTTCGTTTGGTGAATGTAGGGAGCGTAAAAATTAGCAGTAATTTCAGAGAAATTTCGCAGAAAATACGTGGTTTTGTACCTATGTAAATGTAATTAATACTGTTTAATTAAAATAAATGGAACATTTACTTAAATAGATTATATCTATAAAATAACATAAACGGGAAATATATTAAAGTAATTCTATGACTTCATAATTCTATAATTTCATAATATATTTCATTATATATATATATATATATATATATATATATATATATATATAAATATATATATATACATACACACACATATATATATATATATATATATATATATCAACGCATTCAAATGTTTCTTTAATGATCTTCAATTCATCTAAGCTTTTCGTTAATATGAAGATGTAGTCAATATATCTCGCATATATATATATATATATATATTTTATATATGATTTTATATATATATATATATATATATATATATATATATATATATATATAAATCATTTGAAATATAATTCGCCGGTATATTAATAATTTCATTACAATCCCAATATATGCGCCATATATTGACTACGTCTTCATGTTAACGGAAAACTTAGATGAATTAAAGAGCGTTAACGATACATTTGAATGTAACTCAGTTCTACAATTCCGTTATGTACTCAATATTAAAAATAGAATCCGTTTTCTGAACGTTCTTGTAATGCCATGAAATGATTTTATCACTTCAGCATATATATATAAAAAAAAAAAACACTAGAAAAAATTAATGTCTTTTTAATTTTAAAAGTGTATGTCCACACAGATATACAATAGGAGTTTAAAAAAAAAATACTGATTATATATACAGTGTGTTTTAAAAAAGTTGATATCATTTGAGATGTAAATATCTGTGGAAATTCCTAGTCTCGGAAAATTAAACTGAACGGGTTTACTGTTGAAAAAAATGAGATTTATTCATCAAAATTTGAATGAGAAATTTAAAAATAGCACCATATAAAGATTCATCTGTCTTTAAAGCCTGAATGAACTGCATCTAGTATCATGTTACTCGCAAACGTTTCCTTACGACACACCAACCTGAATTTCTAAAACTTGCTCTTTTTATGGACTTCCTGGGGCTTCCCGAAAATGTTCCCCGAAACCGCTCGACCATCTTGTCCGATACTGGTGATCGTCTAGATGCTTTTACCCTGCACAGAGAACCTTTCTCTTTGAACTTTTTGGTCTATGTCCAAATCTGCATTGTAACGATTCCATTTTTTTTGCTAATTCTCTCACGAATGCACGCGGCAAACTCCTGTTGAATGTGTCCACGCAAAAGACCTTTTCTTAAATCTAAAAATTAAAAAAAAAACAAAAAAAAACGGAAATTATTAAACAACTGCTCTATGGAACCAACACCCAAGAGGATATTTTCCCTATGACTACAATCTTACCCTGTTCAATCTGGAGTTAACCGTTATCTTCCCCATATATCCGCATAAACTATGCCTCTAACTCTGTAAACCTCTAACTTGAATGGCTCCTGGCCCTTGTACAGAATGAACATCACTGTAAAAAATAAATAAATAAAAGCAATAAAAATAGATTGATCAACATGAAAATATGAATGCTTATCTTCGTTGTTATACATAAAAAATTTCGGCCGATATAGCCTACTCTAGCTATGAAAAAAAATCTCATTGTACATTTATCACAACTATAAAGTATATTTTGAAATTTTAATACGGGGGTCGGTTAACATCAATTTTATTGTGAAACACTGGGTTGCTTAATGAAAGCTGCCATATGCTAGTATTTATAGCGAGAATAAATGATTGATAAATAAATGAATAGATTATCTAGGAGTGTTTCACATGGCTATACGTGTTTCGGTAAAAATATATATTTGATTAAACCTATGTGTTGAGGAATGTCAATAAATCTAAGTGTGTTTAAATATATAATTAACTTACATCATTCACTAACTCCACCCGTCTCCCTCCACTCTCTCTTTCTCTCTCTCTCTCACTCTCTCTCACTCTCTATCTCTCTCTATATGTATTAATTACGTACTCATATATATATATATATATATATATATATATATATATATATACATACATATATATATATATGTATGAGAGCGTAATTAACAGCGATAATAAATATCGAAGCGCAGTCGTTTGTGTTTTAGTATGTCGAGAAAATCGTTTGCTGGCTTGAATATATTTATGACTTTGCGCATGCGTTAGCGAAGGAAGGCGGGAAAATGCATGCGTGCGTGCATGCAAACGTCAATTTACACGCAGATGCGTGCAGGAGGTTTGTCTTCTTTTTTTTCACTCATAATCATATTAATAAAAGTAATTATGATGGTGCCATAATAATAATAACAATAATAATAATAATAATAATAATAAACGTTGATAATAAAAATAATTATAATAATACTAATATTAATAATAACAATCGTAACAATAATAATGATATAAATAATTTCAATGGCAAAAGCTACAACAAGCGTATTAAAACAACAATCATAACAACAATTATTATGATGATGAAAGAAGTACAGTAATTACATGAATCAACTAAAGACGAGTAATGATGTCTGCAGAAGCCATATGAATAGTAAAGACATCCAGTGTCAACAACAACAGC
>CAHIKZ030000257.1:150000-162500 GCA_903632075.3 Acanthosepion pharaonis
CAAGTATTATAAAGAACAGTAAGATATATAATCCGGTGTTCTTATAGATATTTTTATTTTTACAATATAGTGCTCAATGTAAATTTACAGAGCATTAATATTATAAATTAATTGATTTGAAATATGGGTTTTTCGCTACACAATTCTAACTATGTTTCAAAAATGGAAGCTAAAAGCTTGGAATTTAATTTTGTAATTAAATTAAAGACATTAGTTCCATATCATCCTCAAGCGAATTTTGGGGTAACTTTTAAAATTACTGGGTTTTAAAGACACAGCAAAAATCATAATTCACGTTTTCAAGGATACAGAGAAATCCATTCATCGAGACAAGGGGTGTCTGCGTGTTCATTATCGCTGTATTTTGATGTATCAGTTATTAGTTACGTTTTGGTAGGGGTAGGGATGTATTTTTCAATGAATTCTGACATCCATTAAATGCATGTCGTCTAGATTTTTTTAAAAAAATGATTGTTAACGGCAAAAATTCTTACGGCATTTTTTTCTATTTGTATACTTAAAGATTTTTGTTGGGTGTTTAGGTTGGAATACGTTTTATTTAACTACGATCTTATTTATATATATATATATATATATATATATATATATATAAAGTGTAATGTATATAAGTTGTAAAGTGTAATATATATATATATATATATATATATATATATATATATATATATATATATATATATATATTACACTTTACAAGGCCCTCTGAGGTAGAGAGTTACGTTAGGAGGCCATTTGTGTGTATAGGTAAGGGAGATAATGATTAAGCCTAGACTTAAATAGATTAAGATTGTAGTTTTCGGGGGAAACATCTTTCTGTACGGATCATTGTGCATATCTATGTTGTCAACGATAAAATGGACGCTATACTCATAGATAGATAGTATAGTGATTTGATGACAGATAAGTGGAAAGAAATAATAGAAATAAAAAAGGCAAAACATAGAATGACATTGGAGAGTGGGTGAGATTTAAAAAAAAAGAATGAATTACTATTAAGATGGAATAGATACATTGAATAATTCTAAGTGCTGTTCAAAGAAAGAAAGAAAGAGAAAAGAAAAAAAGAAAAACAGAAAAAAGAAAGAAAGACAGAAAGAAAAAAGAAAGAAAGAAAGAAAGAAAAAAAAAAAAAAGAAAGAAAGAAAGAAAGAAAGAAAGAAAAAAGAAAGAAAGAAAGAAAGAAAGAAAGAAAAAAAAAGAAAAACAGAAAAAGAAAAAAGAAAGAAAGAAAAAAGAAAGAAAGAAAATAGAGGAATGGAAGGAAAAGAGAAAAACAAAGAAAGAAATGTTGACAGAGGACAAAATAAAGATAGTGAGAAAGAGGTGAGAGAGTGATGTCGAGAGATAAATATAGAGAGTGTGAGAGATATAGAACGAGAGAGAGAAAGAGAGAGAGAGAGAGTGAGAAAAAAAGGAAGCGATCGGATTTTAAAAATAAGAAACATTTAGTATTACCATGAGATAAACACATAGAACAACTACAATTAATGTTCAGAGAGAAAGAGAAAGACAGAAAAGAGAGGAAAGGAAAGAAAATTGAGAGAAAGAAAGAAAGAAAGAGAGAGAGAGAGAAAGAGTGATACAGAAAACAAGAATTAGGAAAGAATAGGTAGATAGAGAGATGGAAGTAAAAAGCGAAAATGTGAGAGAAAATTTAAAAGATTTAAAAAAATGTAAATGAATTTCCATCGTAATGGGAAACATTGAATAGATACAATTGTTATTAAGAAAGAAAAAAAAAAGAAAGAACGAAAGGCATGATGGAAATAAAAAGAGAGAAAGAAATTATAAATAGAAAGAATAAGAATCAGTAAATGATATATAGAGGGAGAGGGAGGAAAAGAAGGATATAAACAAAGACAGAGAGAGGAAGAGATAGATAGATAGATAGATAGATAGATAGATAGATAGATAGATAGATAGATAGAAAGAGTGTCAGAAAAAGAGAGCGTCTTTGTAAAATAATAGGATGTAAAAATCGAGAAAGAACTGCCATTAAGTGGAAATACATTGAACTGCTACAATTGTTGTTAAGAAAGAAAGAAAGAAAGAACAAGAAAGAAAGTAAGAAAGAAAGAAAGAAAGAAAAAGAAAGAAAGAAAGAATGAATGAATGAACTGAGGGAAAGTAAGAATGAATAAAAGAAAGAAAAAATTAAATGAGAGAGTGAAAGAAAGAAAGAAAGAAAGAAAGAAAGAAAGAAAGAAAGAAAGAAAGAAATGAGAGGAATAAATAAAGAGGAGAACTTATTGATAGAGAAAATAAGAATCGGGAAGGGATATATACAGTGCGAGGGATAAAGAGAGAAAAACACAGATAGAGAGAGAGAGAGAGAGAGAGAGAGAGAGAGAGAGAGAGAGAGAGAGAGAGAAAGAGATTGGGAAGGAGAAAGCGATAAAGATAGATATAGAGATAGATAGGTATATAGGTAAATAGATAAATATAAAGAGAGAAAGAGAGAGCATTCTAGTAAAATAATGGTTTGTAAGAAAATGAAAAGAACTGCCATTAAGTTGAAACAGACACACTGAACGAAAGAAAGAAAGAATCAATTAAATGAGGGTAGTAAATATGGAGAGATCTTATAGATAGATAGATAGATAGATAGATAGATAGAGAGAGAGAGAGAGAGAGAGAGAGATAGACAGAGAGAAAGAGAATGAGGGTAGTAAATATGGAGAGATCTTATAGATAGATAGATAGATAGATAGATAGATAGAGTGAGAGAGAGAGAGAGAGAGAGAGAGAGAGATAGACATAGAGAAAGAGAGTGAGTGAGGGAAAAAGATAAACAGACAGAGAGAAAGAGGGAGAGAGTGAGTGAGTGAGTGAGTGAGGGAAAGAGATACAGAGAGAAAGAGAAAGAGAGAGAGAGACGAGAAGAGAGAGTTTATCAAACTGGCCATTCGTTCCCGATATGGGTGCGCGGGGTTGAATTTTTCATGTTTCGTGGATAAACAAAAGCTTCATGAAAATTAATCAGCTATATTCATCAATATTGTATGAAACAATAATGTAATTTCACGCTATTTTTTCCGCTTTTCTCTCTTTACCAACCCCATACACAACATTTTATTATTATTATTATTATTATTATTATTATTATTATTATTATTATTATTATCTTTTACCCCGGTAAATGGCGTCATCAGAGATGGAAGAGGAGGACTTGAATGAAGGGTAGAACGGTATCTGTATACGGATGTGTAATGTGCATGCGTGCACTTTACACGATTTTTCTTTCCGTTCGCGCCAGTTCTGCATGTTTACGTGTCAGTGTGCGTGCGGACGCATGGACGCTTATTTGCGTATTTCCGTTCGGGATCCAGCGAATTTGACGGTGTGTATTCGTGTGGTGCAATATTCCCTTTCAAACCGATTCCAGTCCTTTCTTCTTTTTTCTTTTTTTATAGGGGTTAGTTGTTTTCAATGTATGGTGATGTATAAATGTGGAAAGGAGAGTGGACGACATTCTTTCATGAATTCTGCATCACTAACATAACGTACGGAAGTATTTAGCTTCTCTTTCACATTATTAATTGAATAAACGCTGTTAGTTCTTGCTGATGTGTAAAGGAGAGCAATATGCTTGCAAAATCTATGTACTGAAAATATTCATTTAGTTTTAGATCTTCAAAGACCATAAAGTTACTGCTGGGAAAACATTAGCAGCACATCCAATAAAGGCGTCTATCTATCTATCTATCTATCTAAATTTTCTATCTATTTATATTAGTCTATTTAAACTTATCTATGTTTCTATCGAACTTCATCTGTTCGAATCTATCTATCTATCTATCTATCTATCTTCGTCTGTTTAAATATATGTCTATCGAACTTCATCTGTTCAAATCTACGTCTCTTCAAATCTATCTATCTATCTATCTATCTATCTATCTATCTATCTATCTATCTATCTATCTATCTATCTATCTTCGTCTGTTTAAATATATGTCTATCGAACTTCATCTGTTCAAATCTACGTCTCTTCAAATCTATCTATCTATCTATCTATCTATCTATCTATCTATCTATCTATCTATCTTCGTCTGTTTAAATATATGTCTATCGAACTTCATCTGTTCAAATGTACGTCTCTTCAAATCTATCTATCTATCTATCTATCTATCTTCGTCTGTTTAAATATATGTCTATCGAACTTCATCTGTTCAAATGTACGTCTCTTCAAATCTATCTATCTATCTATCTATTTTAAAATCTGTTCAAATCTATCAATCTTCGACTGCTAAAATGTATGTATGTATCTATCTATGTTTGTCTGTTTAAATCTTTCTATGTCGCTATTGAACTTCATCCGTTCAAATCTATCTATGTCATTTCAAATCTATCTATCTATCTATCTATCTATCTATCTTTTATTTCTTTTTCTTTCTTTCTCGGTGTAAATATTATTTAACATCATTTACATAATTTCATATTTATCTTCGCCTACATATCAAACCGTTACAGTTATTTAATATTGTTTAATACATCTCAAAATATATTAAAGTTAAGACGTTAAGTGGTAATATTTGAATGATTTATTACATGTTTATTTATTTTATATGAAGTTTATATACAAATACCATATATGCAATAAAATAAGCAAAATATATTTTGTTTATCTTCATTTTAGATAATATTACTAAGTAATTATATTAACTCATATTTATTAGCGGAATATATGTTAATATTATTTAGTATTCTTTAATATTATTGAGTTAAGATTATTAAGTTATGTGGATATAAAGCCAGTGTAATACTTAGTGTTTATACGTACGCCCACGTCATACTAAATGTGACACAAAAGCCGAGTTTAATGTGAGATTTCGCAAGTCGTTCAAAAATAGCTAAAGTCCCTTCGGCACTTCCCCATTTTTGGGGACGCCTCCGGCGCTATGTAATGACCACAGCCCCCTCCCGAAGGTGAGGTACTGCCTTGGGCGATGCCTTTCTGGAGCTTCAGCTTACGTTGATAAACAAAATATTCTTCACACTTACTTCATAAAAGCAAAAGGAAAGTGTTATATATCTTATATATAAACGTACAGTGCATGGGTGTGTGTGTGTCCAAACAACTCCTCCGCTCCCACTGGTCCAATTTCAATGATCCATAGCTCATTCAAAAGCCTTAGAAAAGTTAGGCACAGGGAATGATTTTAGTCGAGTTCAAATTCTGGGGTGCCAGATTATGCGAGGTTAAAAATATATATTAATATATTATACTAGCCATTAACGTTGATTTCATTGTTCAAGGTGAGTAACTCTTATTTTCCTTTTGTATAAAAAAATTGCAGCTAGCTTAAAATTTTAAGATAGCTAAAATTTTAAGCTAGCTTAAAAGCCGTCCTATCAGGCGGCATTTAAGCTAGCTCCTGTCGAAGACTCTTGGTTTGGTTATCATCACAATAGCTAGAGAAGAATAGATGCGATAAAGACAAAAGAACTCAAAATTGATCTCTGCATTTAAGTATTGAATTAATGTTTAAGATTACCTTTTAAAAGTTCAGCGATAATTCTTCTGCTAGCACTTAATTTAAAGATGATTTGATGAACATAGATCCTTATTTTCTGTAAAATTATTTTTAATTCATGGGTGACAGAACAGGGGGCAGTTTATAAGATAAAATTAATATAGTGTAAAGATAGGAAAATAGAAATTAGAATTAGTTATACATTCAACATTTGAAGAGTTATAGAAACATAATAGCTAATGGAGAAAACGTTATATTATGGAATCTATACGAATAAATGCGAAATTGGAGCTCAATTCTGCCACGAATTCTGAGATTAAAATACCCCATCTCTACACGGTAAAAGTTCAATATCTGTATTTTATATAATCTACTTCTAGGCAATATCACTCTTCAGGTTTAACTTATTTGCATATTGATTAAAAAAAAATATTTCATTAATTAACTGTCTTTCATTACTGCTTTTTATTCGAGGATTATTTTGATTTTTATATCAAAACTTGTTCTGTTTAAGAATATCGTCTTATATATTGCAGAAATGTGTTTGAAATTTGCATTTTACTTGGCCTTCAACAAGTTGGCATCTATTTGTAAAATTTTCCTTAACAAGCCAATTTATGAACGAAATGTTCTTTTAAAAATTTTCTTTCGACGATTTCAAGTAGTGAATATATCTTACTACGCAAAACTATAGAGAGTGGGCGAAGCCTGCTAATATATATATATATATATATATATATATATATATGAAGAAATATGAAGAAATATAGTCTTTAAGATGTGCTATATTTTGGGATAAAGTGCTCAATATCAGAGATGAGAATGTATAAATAAATTAAATAAAATTAATCATTTCCTTCCATTGCATTTAAACTAGATGCAATCGTCAGGCCTGCCGATTCCATCTAGCATGAAAAAAGACTGTCGAACATTTGTTAAATTTTGATGTTCACTTTTATATATATATATATATATATATATATATATATATATATATATATATATTGTTATCCACAGACAGATTGTTTCGCTGTATCACAGATATCAGTGTGGCTAGACGTCCGGTTGCGTCTAACTGAATTGGTATCACTCGGGAGATTCTACCACGAAGCCATTGGCACACAATAGGGATGAAGGTGAATTTAAGCGTATATTTTTAGATAAACATACAGTGTCTGCGAGAACTCGATTCGATTTACCGAAGAGTCTTGCATCATTAGCCGTAATAGTCACTGTTTACAAACCCACACTTCCTCCCCAGAGAGCTCAACCGAAATGAATTTTTCAGGAGCATATATATTCTCATCCACAGACAGACTGTTTGTATGCAGAGTATATCAAAAATACTTTTACAAACTTTGGGGTGGGTTCTTCACACCAAAATAAGGAAAAAATCCATATAAACATGTCCGCAAATTCTTCATTTTTGAGTTATTAAGCCTAAAGTAAGTTCACGGTGGATGTCGCGGTTGAATTGTTCATGTTTCGGGGATAAACAAAAGCTTCATTATTAAATTTGCCCAACAAACTACGCAGCACTTATTTCGATTAAAATATTAAATTGATTAGTACGTTACTTAAATAAGAGTTTATTTTTAAACATTGTAAAAGTGGATTTAAGACATTTAATCGAATCTCAATAACTTAAATTAAATGTAATTTAAATTAGCGCCAACATTTCGCCACTGCATAGGTGTTTCCTTTTATGAGGATACACATATGTAATTGTTTGTCCCTACTTAGCGTAGAGACTAACTCTCGTCTATTTGCTGTCATTGTTGACTACAATAAAACAGATTAAGTGAAATGGTTTTATGAAAGTTATCTGAAACTGATAGTTACAAAAAATGTAAAAACAGTCTTAGTTGACAATAATATATTTCACAGATCGCTATAAAAAGGCACTGTTGATAATTTATGGTTAATTTGTTTTTAAATAATGCACTAACTACAGCTTGCGCGCCGTCGCAATAATTGTAAGTAAAACAAGTAACCAAGTAATCGTTTTAAGTGTTCTGAATATCCGTGGTTTAAATTTCTTGTTCACACACAGAGTATATTGCTATTTTGTCATTTGACGCCACGTGTCCCGAAATTAATATACTTCGTATTTATAAGTGCAATATAAGTAAAACTATTATTTACGAGTTTTAACCCGTGAAAATCTCACGGTTTTGCTATATTTATATTCTGATGAATCTTAATTCTTAAGCTAATGTTTGAGTAAGGTTATGGCGAGTTTTCCGGCAATCAAATACCTGTAGAAATTTCCCTATCGCATCGTTAAATATTTGAGCTAAACAACTTTGACCAATATTGCAATAACAATCATACGTATGAATGCTGGTAGATATGTTAGAAGTAAGGGGGTACAAATGAAAAGATTTGCAATTGACAGCTTTTTCCTTTTCACTGAAACAGCCTATCGTCTCTTCTTTCTTTCTTTTTCTTTCTTTCTTTCTTTCTTTCTTTCTGTTGTGGTACCCTCCCTCTAAAGAGTCTATGTTGGAAACTTCCGCCTACTATAAGATTAGTAGGAGAGAAGGCTTAAGATGTTGTGACCAAGTAAATGATTAAAGAAATAACAAAACAAGTGTTACGGATATATGATATATTAAACAGTAAGTACAACAAAAGAGTATTACACGGCTAGTGTGTGTGTGTCGGATGACCCAGCGTTCAATCCATTCGACTGTTTCCCCAAGGCCTTCTCTCCTACTAATTTTATAGTAGGCGAAAGAGTCCAGCATAGACTCTTTAGAGGAAAACAACGCATAACCTACCTAGTGAGCTTGAGTAAATGGATAGCAGAACAGGATTTAGGAAAAATAAAGAGACAAAATTTATTAAGAGCTACAAACGGCAAGAAATCGTGGAAAGCCATGATCTCCAACGTACTTAAGGGACACGGTACATAAAATAAGAAGAATGTTGACATTATGTTAGAGTGTTCGCTAAATAATTACGTATTTGGCCGTAATGAATTACAAGTCAACCAACCAAAGCAGAACGAAGGTTGAACTGTTACAAACTGTATTTGTTCGTGCCTCAATCTTTATAATGCATTTTAGAGTTTATCCTCTTATGTGATTATAATTAAAAAAACAAAAACAAAAAAAAAAAAAACAAACAAACAAACAATGCATTCACCTTTACTTATTGTATGAATTCCATAAGGAGGCATTCAAATCGTTGAACTTCGTGTGTATAGGAGCAGTGAAGCCACGTATATGTCACTTGTGATTTCAAATATTTAAAAATGGCGATTATGAAATATCCGACAAGCCTCGCTTTGAAAGAAGAGCCACTCTTAACGAAAATCTTTTGAAATAGTCCACTGAATTGGATCCAAGTCAAAGCACCATAAGTTCTGCGCAGAAAATAAATGTGCCATATTCAACTGCTCGCGAAATCTTAAAGCGAACTGTGAAAATTTGCAAAGAGGAAATTCGAATTCCACAACAGATTGCGAAGCGAACACGACATTTCACAATCAATAGCAGTTCCTAACCGGCAATGCCAACATTTCATGGCATTGTTACAGATGATGTAAAAACAAAATGATATTTGACCATTAACAGAAGACGAAAAAAATAATGGTTATCTCAAAATGAGAAGTTAGTGATAACAATAAAACCAGAACTCTACCTGCAGAAGTCATTGCTTTGTGTCTGGTGAAATATGAAATATTTCATTCATTATGAGCTTCTGAAACAAGAACGGTTTATAACTGCAGACGTTTATTGCAAAGCAAATGAAGGTTTACAACGAAAGTGTCCTGCGTTCTTAAAAAGAAGATGTGTTATTCTTCAACAGGATAATCGAAGGATACAGTTTGCAAAACAAAACCAAGAAAACATAAAACACACACACACACACGCAGATATATATATATATTTATAAATAACATAAAACATATATGTGTGTGTATGTGTGTGTGCGTGTGAGTGTTTATGTGTGTGTGTGTGTGCGTGTGTGTGTGTGTACAAAATTATTGACTCCCATAATAACCACATTCTAAGTAAATTCTATCGGATCAACTATAAAGCTGGTATGGAGCCCCCACGTAATTGTGGAAATAGCGTACATTGTCCAGTCGAAGGAAAATGTAGAGTTTCGAAGGTGATTTACCAAGCAACTATTTACCACAAAGAAAATAAGTTAAACAGCAATATTTACATTGGAATTTCTGCGGGGAGAATGGAAACAAAGTTTTTACACCCATATGCACACTTTTCCAACCCAACATTAAAATACCAAATTGCATTTTCCAAAAAATTTGGGAATTGTGGGAAAAAGATCTGGACCTTCAGATTGATTGGAAATTCATACGTTTTCCTCATACTTCTAATAATTTTAAGGGTAGATGTAACCTGTGTTTAGAAGAGAAGATTAGAATAATTAAATTCGATAATTAAAGTATACTAGTAAACCAAAGGAATGAGTTAGTTTCCAAATGTCGACACATGAGTAGATTCAAACTGATCTATAATATTATTGATCTTGCTTAATCTGTTATCATCTAAAACATATATTGTTATTTTTACTCCATTTCAATCCTAGCTGATAACCTTCCACCAACTTATGTTCTTTTTTTGTCGGTAATTTATACATATGTATATTTAAATTGTATATATTTTAAAAAATGTTTTCTCCAATTAATTTCCTTATGATATTTTATCTTCACAAATTTTTATGTCAATATTTTTATCATTTTTTAACCTTTATTATTTTTACATTACTTTCATTATTCTTGTATCATCTTGCTCTTTTAAAATTCTTTTCTTTCTAAATTCTTTTTATATGTTTTTTATTATTTTATTTATTATATTTATTATTACTGGTATTATATATTTTAATCTTTTATTTTAGGTTTTACCGTTTTATCTATGTTTTTAAAGTATTTTTCAAAAAATCTTCTTAAATTTTAAATATTTTTAAGTACTTTTTTCTTTATATAAATTATTTATTTATGGTCATTATTTTTTTTATTTTTGCTATAATAGATTTTTTTCTTAAAAAGGAGAAAATATATTTTTGTTCTTTGATTTATAACTAACATTTACTATTTTCTTTTGTAATTTTTAAAATTGTTTGAACTCGTGTCCTTAATTTTGTGATTTTGTTAATATTGTAAAATATAAGTCAAGGTTATTTTAAGATGCCTTTTTGAACCTGGCACTTCCACTTAACCTCCCATGATATTGGGAATTTGTTTAACTGAATGTCTATATTGTAACAGCGACCTCCCACTTCCTTTCTGTTTTTCCTTCTGTCTTTCTTTTTTCCTTTTCCTTTTTCTCTTTGTTTTTTCTCTTCTTTTATTTTTTAAATATTCAAATTTTTAAGCTCCTATTTTATTTATTCATACCTCTGAGTTGACAAAGCCATCACATTCTATTGGCAGAAATAGCTACTAGAATGAAGTAAATTTGGATTTCTATCCTATGTAATTTATATATATATAAATGTAGGTTTGCCTGGCTCTTTAGGTTTATCTTAGGTTTGCTATACTTCGTGTATTGAGCACTTTACGTAGTTGCCTTTACTCGTTTTGGAGGGTTTTTTCCTTTGAACTTTGAGCTTGAAATCTGGACGATTGTTTTCGCCTTTGTTTCGTGTTCTTCGTTCTTTCTTTTTTTATTCCTCATTTTTCCTTGGGTACTGATTTGTTCTACTACAAGTCGAAATATCCAAGTTTTTTTCCAAGCGAGTATCACATATATATATATATATATATATATATATATATATATATATATATATATAGTTTATGCAAACTTAGGTAATGCGTATGGGTAGACCCGAGGAGGATGATATCCAGAGAGCTCAGTGTAAAATTCAGAGCAGATATGTTTGAATAAAAGACAGACAGACTATACGTAAAATTAACGAAGTGAGGTGGGAGAGAGGATATGAGTGTGTCATATGTATCATTTCAGTTTCCTATTTTTAACCCCAGTGTGTCGGCTAGATGTTGCTCAAATTTAACGCGTCTCGTCTCTAGATATAAGACCGACATTAAAGGAAGAAGCTACAACAACCCCAATCAATTACACGACAGGTTTCATTCAAATTCTTAGACGCTGTTAATTGTTACTTTAACGTGCATATTTGGGAGGTTAAGGTTTGATAAATATCTAAATGTCTAAACAATCTACGAAGAAATTAATTTGAAATTCGGTGGAGTTTTGGGTATTTTCTATGAAACTTCGTTAATTTTACGTATACTTGATGAGGTCCGTCACAAACCTGTGAATTTCTTTTTATTTTTTATTTCAGCTTTTGGAAGTAAAGTCTGATGATCCAGAACCCTGTTAAAGAGGTTATGGTGAAATAGCTTATTACATGGAATCTTAACGTGGTCTGTTTTTTTATTCAAATATATATATATATGTTACGTCGTCCCCGGTCGCAGCGCCGACTGTGACGTTCTATCCTGATCTACCACGGCGCCAGGAAGACGTCCCCAAACAGCACCACCAGACGTCCTGTTGCGGCGCCAGCTGTTCGCTCCTCGTTGTCCGTTCGGGTGTCGCTGCTCCAAACGTGACGTCCGCCTGTCGCGTCAGTCGTGTTGTCTGGTACTGTGACGACTAACTGGCTTGGTATTTGTCGCGGCACCCAAATGTGACGTTCTAACCTTTTGGTGATTCGGGTGGGAATCTGGTTAGATTTGATATCAGCCTCGTCGTTCCCAACTCGCTTCCAACGCCTGGTTACCAAGGTAACTGCATTGATCTCCAGTCCGCCTACCCACGTTGTGAATTGATTCAGGCAGAAGAGATCAAACAGTGGTTGGGGCCGTAATGCAAACTGAGTTCAACGGGGGGTGATACTACACAAATATGCATAAAAAAAAAAGAAAAAGAAAATGAAAACTCAAAAGTTCAAAGTATCAAAAAAAAAAGGTAATAAACTTTATGTCTAGTTGTTCGATACATAGGACTGCATCTATCTCCCGACCCGTTCTGTGGATTGTGACACGTCGTTTTAGGCAAGTTTTAA
>CAHIKZ030000257.1:167500-205000 GCA_903632075.3 Acanthosepion pharaonis
ATATATATATATATATATATATATATATATATATATGCAAATAATGGATATATATATATATATATATATATATAAATATATATATATATATATATATATATATATATATATATATATATATATATATATATATATATATATATATATATATATATATATATATATATATATATATATATATTATATATATATATATATATATATATATATATATATAGCGAATATAATAATGATTACAGAATCCTTAAAATCCATTCATGTGATATTTTATTTCGTGGACTCATACGTCCAACTCTTCAGACCAAATTTTACAAAATAATTGGAGATTTCAATTTATTCAGACAGGAAAAGAGAATAAAAGAAGCTGGAGAAAAAAGAGAAACAGGAAAAAAGATTTAATCTTAAAAATGGAAAGAAAAAAGGGGAGAAAAACAGTGATTTCCTTATAAGGTTTTTGAGATATACATTGAGAAAGAATAAGGGAAAGAAAGAAGTTAAGCCAGTCGCCATGGTGACCAGAACATATTTTATTCCCCGGTCTTGATAAATTAAAAAAATAGGGTGGGAAAGGGAGTGATCCATATTTCAAAATATTTACGTTGAAATTGCTTGGTCATTTTAAGCAGCGAAACCATCCCCATCCCGTTATAACCGTCACAAATTACAAACAAATAATAATAATAATATTTAAAAAAAATGACGTCAATATGTAAAAGTATGTAAAAATCAGTATGTAAAATCAATATGTAAAAATCATGAAGATTTTCACATAAGTCTGCACAAATGGTAATGGAAGCGAGGCTGCCGAGTAATCCAACGTTTGCTGCTGTTTATCGTCGTGTTACTGAGGCAGGGTCCATAGCACCACAAACTATATGCGTTGTTTGATTTTTCAGCCTTGTTTAGGAATGAGGCAACATTTGGAAGAGATTAAAAAAGAACAAAAATAACTTGTTGCATACTGAAAACCAGTACTCTGCATTCGTCTATTCCAACAACTGCACAAGTTTCAACTGTATAATATGCACTGGTAATCTGGTTATTGCTTTAAAAACTGAACTGCTTGACCCTCATATGTCGAAAACGATAGGAGAGTCCAGCAGTATATATATATATATATATATATATATATATATATATATATATATATATATATATATATATATATATATACAAGTAATTGGAGGAATCGAGATTTTTATCATACAGTCTCAGTTACGCTGGACTGGTCATGTCATGAGAATGTCTGATGACAGGATACCCAAGATCCTAATGTACAGCCAGTTAGATCAGGGCTACAGGAATGTAGGACGCCCATAGCTAAGATACAAAGACAAGCTGAAGAGCAACTTGTCAGCAGTCAATATACCACATGACACCCTTGAGCGCTTAGCCTTGGAGCGGGTAGAATGGAGATCAACGTATTTTAGTGGACTCAGCAATTTTCAATCTGCTTGTCTGAATCATCTTCAAGAAGCGAGAGCAAGATCTAAAAGGTCAGCCAATCTAACAGTGATCTCATCTCACAATCCTCACACTTGCTCCATATGTGGCCTCCTTTGTAAATCACTAGCGGGTCTTAAATGCCACTTAAGATTATCGCATAAACTTTCATAACTGAATCAATGAGTAATGAGTTCGCAGCATTTACTTTTTTAAAAAATTGCTCAATACAAAGTAGAGCAATATATTATTATTATATGTTTTATTATAAGTGATTATAATAAAAAAAAATTAAATCGTTACACAAATGCTTTAATGTTTCAATACTATGATTGTACTTCCTCAGGTAATGGTTAGTAACTGGTGATCAAAATAATTTTTTAGGGAAATTTTGGTATATATATCTGTTAAAATGAAATATGAAATATGTTAAAATGATATAATTACGCAAAAATGAAAATAACACTTACATCTCTTTTTTTTTACTATTCAGGATATTAAAATATTTTAGCAGGGGTACAAAATTTTTATTATAGCAATAGAAACAGACATATTAACATATTAAAAGAACATTCATAGCAAAAAAAAGTTGGTTAATATACATACATACATACATATATATATATATATATATATATATATATATATATATATAAAGAAGTGAACATTGATGTCAACACTTAGAGGCGACAGGTTGTTTCATGCTAGACGCAGTCGTCAGGCCACGATTGCGTCTAGCATGAAACAGCCTGTTGCCTCTAAGTGTTGACTTCAATGTTCACTTTTATATTTACACACGCTCTATCGCTGATATTGAGCACTTTATCCCATAAATATACCACATAAATAAGACTATATTTCTTCATATATATATATATATAAAGTCCGACAATTTACTAAAGATATTTTTTTATATTTTAACATTCTTTTTTTATAGATACAAGTATTTTTAGTAAATGCTCTGTTTAAACAGAGCATTTAGTAAAATACTTGTATCTATAAAAAGAATGTTAAACATAAAAATGTCTTTTATATATATATATATATATATATATATATATATATATATAATCAAAAACCAAAAAATGTACACAGCAACTAAAAAAAAAAAAAGAAAGAAAGACCACCCCAGACTAATATTAAATATATAAAAAAAACATGTAACATTAAAGACTAAATTACCCTTAAGCCTACTAAGCACTGATGTTTGCAGAGAGATGGTTGCTAGTATTTAATGTATCTTGAATCTAACCATTTCTCTGTAAACAGAAGTACTGGTTGATGGACTTAAATGAAAAATATTTTGCGGCTCGGTTGCTCTGTTCTCCTGCAGTCACCATATTCATTAAATGTTGCACTATTTATAACCCTTTTCGATCACCATTAAACGTTTTGATCTAGAAACCGTTCTCTCGTGAATACCAGATTGAACATTTCGCCAGATTTTGACGTCAAAACCCGCTGAATTTTACTCAAAACTGTATGGAAGTTCTGCCTGATAACTGACAATAAGTCACTTCAAATAATTGTGGATATATAATGGAATAAAATGCAATTGCGTTAATTTCATCTTTCATTGATCTGTCAACGTATCTATTATATTTTCTTTTATCTATCTATCTATCTATCTATCTATCTATCTATCTATCTTACTCTTCACATCTATCTATCTATCTATCTATCTATCTATCTATCTATCTATCTATCTATCTCTTCACGTCTATCTATCTTACTCTTCACGTCTATCTATCTATCTATCTATCTATCTATCTATCTATCTATCTATCTATCTCACGCTTCACATTTATATATCTTACTCTTCACATCTATCTATCTATCTATCTATCTATCTATCTATCTATCTATCTCACTCTTCACGTCTATCTATCTATCTTTTCCCTGTCGGTCTGGATTTTAGTATATGTTTTTGCGCAGAACTACTTATTTCATTCAAATATCGTCATGTACATAAACGCTGATATGTAATTAGGCTGTGAACATGCGCGTTACGGAAATAGTACCTCCGGAGAAAACGTAAAAGAACCCCAAAAAGCAAATAATAGTAATAATAATAATAATAATAATAATTAACGAAATTATCTCGAAACAAAACAGTGAATAGAAATATATCAGAAAATAAATATTCCAGAAGAATTCCTATTTTTAGTGTTATGATTTATTTGTTTACTTATTTTTTTTGTTTAACTTATCTTCTGCCTTGCGTTTTGAATTAATCATTTCATCGCTTCTTTCATTCGTAATTCCTTTGGTGTGCCTACAGCCGAGGTTTGCCGGCATCGCATACCTTTGGGAGAATCAGGAAAGGAGAAAATTCGATATTAACTACTTTGTTCAAAGAGACGAGCTAATGAATTTCTCGCTCGTGTAACGTTTTATTTTTTTTTGTTTTTTTCTTTTTGGCTTTCAAGTTTGTCGCCAGAAATTTCATGCTGTCTGTCTTCATCAACAAAAGCAAAACACTTTTACATGCCTACCACTTTCTGTTTATCCTTTTCTATCTATTATTTATTCACATGTACAAATATCCATATATATATATATATATATATATATATATATATATATATATATATATATATATATGCACATGTATATATCTGTATCTATATAGCTCTCTATGTATATATACATATAAGACAAATATATATATATTGATAAGATATGTATTTTTATATATATATATATATATATTGATATATATATATATATATATATATATATATATATATATATATATATATATATATATATACAGTTGTAGAGAGGATAAATAAAACGGCAACATATAAGCAGGCGTGTACGCGTGTGCTGGGTGCATACGCAGGCAAGCAAAGTAATTATCGTTAAGTTTATGCATGAGGTGTAAACCGTAATAGTGCTAAATGCGGTTATACAGAGCACATGTACGTATTAATTGGGGCACCTACGTTTCTTGGCGTGCGGCTATAGTTTCGCTGGGTGGTGTTTCCAGTTCGTCAGGTACGGGGTGCCGGTTCATCAGACTCCGTGCCTGACGAACAATTACCCAACAAAACTATAGACACGCCAAAAATGTAGGTATGCGTATATTTAATATTTAATATATATATATATATATATATATATATATATATATATATATATATATATATATATATGGGTGTGAAATATAAATTTATGCAAAGTAATATATAATATACAGAATGATATAAGTACGTGTAAATGATAAATATGTTCATCTATCTATCTATCTATCTATCTATCTATCTATCTATCTATCTATATATCTGTACATATATATATATATATATATATATATATATATATATATATATATATACATATATATATATACATATCGATATATATATATATATATATATATATATATATATATATATATATATATATATATATATATATATATATACATATATATATATATATATATATGTATATATATATACATATATATATATATATATATATATATATATATATACTCCCATATGTATATTGTGTGTGTGTGTGTGTGTGTACAGGATGTATCAAAAATACTTTTTACAAACTTTGGGGCGGCGGTCCCCTCACACCAAAGGCAAGGACAAAATTCCACATAAATACTTTGTTTTTGAGTTATTAAGTTTAAGGAAAGTTTACGGTAGATGCCACTGCGTTGTCATAGTACTAGGTTACATTTGTTATTCGTGTAAATTTGTCGCTAGTCTGTCTTCATCGTTTAATATATGTAGTTGTGAGTTAACTGAGCAGTGTTCCGTTTAACACTGGCATTATATTCATATTCTGACCAGGCTGATACGATTTTTCCATGCGGCCGCGTGAACGGTAATGGACGCAAGTCTGCACGACTGTATCAGATTGCGTTTCCAGACCGAATGCAACGGAGTCATTCAACATTTGCCACATTTTATCGTCGCTTTGCTGATGTAGCATCTATGTCACCACAAACTATGGATCGAGGAAGACCGATATCCGCTCGTACGCCTGATCTCGAAGAACACATTCTACAGGCTATCGGAGACGATCCAAGTATCATCACCCCGTCAAGTGGTCCTAGCATGTCGTACAATACATAGTGACGCATCGAGGACACTTCTAGGTCTCCTCCTGTATCCGTATCATTTATAACGTGTGCACGGTCTTTCACCTTCTGACTGCTCACCACGGGATAGCATTTGCCGATGGTTTACTGCACAAACTACTGATCCGTTGCTTGTCTCTTCAGTCTTGTTTAAAGATGAGGCAATATTTGTAAGAGATGGAATAATAAATTTACACAACCAAAATTTTTTTTCGGATTTGAATCCCCATCGTACAATCCAGGCTAGATACGCCTGTAATGTACCATGTACAACATCAGTTTACAATTAATATGTCGGCTGGAATAATATGTGATTGTCTGGTAGGTCCATATGTTATCTCAGCACGTTTTAGAGGAGCTGACTACAGGGATTTTATTCCGAATACATTTTCAGATCTGCTAGAGGATGTAACCCTGCTAATCCACTGACGAATGTGGTTCATGCATGATGGGATTCCGTCACATTGTGGTCACATTGTTCGTGATGCACTGGCTGATATCTACCATGAAAGATGGATACGTAGGGGAGGGCAGGTTCCATTGACAACACGTTCCCCCAACATCAGTCTTTTGGATTTCATCTGTGAGGCCTTTTAAAATATTGCTTTATGCAGCAAACACTAATAATTGAGAAATGTTTCATCAACGTCTCATGGGGGCCTGTGAATCTTTCGACACATTGTAGGGGTCCACCAGTCAATAATCTGACGGGTGCCTGCGTCTGTAGAAACAAGCAGAGGACATTTTAAACATTTGTTATGAGTTGCTATATTGAGGTATAAGGATGGCCTTTTGGACATATGTTTATATAGACATTTTACCTTGTTTTGGTGTGAGGAATTCGCGCCTAAATTTTGTAAAAATATTTTTGTACTTTATATTTAAAAGCGTCTACTGTAAACTTTGAACTTTATAACTCAAAAACTAAGGATTTGAGGACATATGTCTCTGTAGACTTTTCACCTTGATTTAGTGTGAGGAAGCCGCTCCCAAAGTTTGAAAAATATTTTTGATACACACATACACTGTTGTGTGTGTATATATATATGTGTGTGTGTGTGTGTGTGTTGTATTGAGGCAGAAGATCATAATAGACATATATTGTTAAATGTAACAGATAACGAATGGGTATTATGTTTGATCATGAG
The DNA here is from genome assembly GCA_903632075.3 of Acanthosepion pharaonis. Classification (NCBI taxonomy): domain Eukaryota; kingdom Metazoa; phylum Mollusca; class Cephalopoda; order Sepiida; family Sepiidae; genus Acanthosepion; species Acanthosepion pharaonis. The sequence goes on from CAHIKZ030000257.1 coordinate 174,194, forward strand.
CCGTTCTATAAGAAGCTTAGAATAGACCATTATTAAACATAATAGACATTCGTTGTCTGTTATATTTAACAATATTTTTGAATATATATATATATATATATATATATATATATTAGATGAAATGGTCCTGATCTGGCATCCTGTCTACAGTCATTTTCTCATTGACGTGTTGTGGTTTCCCTCTGTCTTTTCTACAAGTATTTATATGCCAACTGCCCCGACGAACTACTTTCGCTGGTTCCCGCACTGCATGAATTTAAGTTTGATACTAGGTTGGCATTTCGGTCCCACCCTTTAAATGTTGCCGTCTCTTTTACTCCAACAGCTTCTTATTTCGCACCTCCCTTCAGTGGAACTCGCTCCCTATCACTTGATTCCCTGATAGCTATAATCTTCAAATATTCAAATGTAATGTCAATCGACATCTTCTGATGGCCTGACCTTGATCTTTGCCCTTCTCTTTTTCCTTTTCTCAAACCATCCTCTTTACGATTACTTTCAATCTCTGTAAAACCTTGCGGGCTAATGTCACTTCCGCCTAGGGTTGAAAAAATGGATTGTATCTGACAAATATTTTCAGGCCGCTAAATGTAATTAATATTTTTTTCATTAAAAACATGGCATTTGCTTAAATAATATTTCGTATAAACAGGATATCTACCTATCTATCTATGTATATATATATATAGTATAAAATTGTAAGAGTTTTGGGTGCAAAAATTACTGGTTCTTAATTTTTTTCTGTAGCTCACTGGTGGAAAGGCATTTTAAGCAGGCAGTTTCTTTTTTATAAAGTGCTCGATATCAAAAGGTAAGGATGGATTGTTAATTAATGTGGAAAAACTTATCACTTATCTCAGTGATATTATTTCAGTCATGCCGACTTCGGTGTCTCGTGAACACATTGCTGTAATGCCTTCACATTTCAGGGCTGATAGCTTTCCTGCTGCAACTTCACAATGGGTATTGTGTTATATAATTTTATCTTTAGGCTTTTGATGTTTCTTTGTTTTCTGTAAAGTGTCTTGGTGATAGTTTGCTTTATATTGACCCCCTTTTTTGACCGTACTCTCCTTAATGTAAGATTGGATTCTTTTAGCTGACCTCTTTTTACCGCGCCATTGTATAAATCCGCTTGATTTCTCTTTTTTGTTTTTATATATATGCTTAGATGTTTGTGCGATACAAGCAAAGGTTTTGATAAGCTGGCCGTAACAAACAGATAAAGTAAAGGATATATAGTGGAGTAATGGATAGCGACTCAGACTGAGGAATCGAAAAGCCGTGTTCGAATTCCAGTCGAACCCATTACATTCACTTACGTGCTAATATACTTGGGAAAGGTATGAATACTCTTCTTCTCGCCTTAGCTATGGGCAAATAGATAACAAATGGTCTACCGCAGAAAGAAATGGTAACCTACTGCGGGAAAAAATCTGCCTTGTCAGTCATGTATTGAAAGATACATGATCGCATACGCGTGTATCACGCATGGCACATAATATATATATATATATATATATATATATATATATATATATATATATATATATAGCCGAAAGCGCTCGTATTAAAAGAACATGCGGACAGTTTTTATACAATATATCATCTGATGATAAAAGAAAATATTAGATCGCATGAGAAATTTTATAAAAAACTAAAAAAAAAACACCTTGTCTGTCGTATTCAATAAAAAGTGCACACACACACACACACACACACACACACACATATATATATACCATGAATACAAATAAAATTTGTCGCTTAGCTGATCGATTAAGAACCTGGATACTAGTGATTCACAGATTATATTTTTTTTTTAATTGTTCAATTGTTCTTCATGATGTTTCGGCAAAGAACTGTTGTTTTCTCATTTTGCATAGTCTTCATAGTAATTTTGATCATGTAATATATATATATACATATATATATATATATATATATATATATATATACATATATATATATATATATATATAGTAAGAAATATATATAGTACATAAACATATATATCAGTGATGTAATATATATTTATATGATGTCATGCGCGCACACACACACACACACACACATATATATATATATATATATATATATATATATATATGAAGATCGAAAGTCGAAATATGTAATCAAGAATTTTCAATTTCTGTCCGTCAGTCTATATGAAGCTGATACATATATATCAAATTGGGAAAATCCAAACCCTCCGACAATTGCATCTAGAATGAAACAGCCATTCGCCTCTGTAGATGCTAATCTACAGCCAGTTAGATCAGGGCTACAGGAATGTAGGACGCCCATGGCTAACATACAAAGACAAGCTGAAAAGCAACTTGTCAACAGTCAATGTACCTTGAGCGCTTAGCCTTGGAGCGGGTAGAATGGAGATGAACGTGCTTTAGTGGACTCAGCAGTTTTCAATCGGCTTGTCTGAATCATCTTCAGGAAGCGAGAGCAAGATCTAACAGGTCAGCCAATCTAACAGTGATCTCATCTCACAATCCTCAAACTTGCTTCATGTGTGACCTCCTTTGTAAATCACTAGCGGGTTTTAAATGCCGCTTAAGATTATCGCACAAAATTTCATAACTGAATCAACTAAGCTGTCAGATCCTCATACGTCGAAAGCGACGGGAGAGAGTCTATTATATATATATATATATATATATATATATATATATATATATATATATGAGACTTGTGGAATTTTGACGTTTTTTGACGTTCTTTTTTTCCTATCTCGCTCGCTCTGAATATGCCCTGTGAGGGTTAAGTTTTCCTCATTATGTGGCCAAAGAATTTCAGCTGTATATTCCTTTTTACTAATTTTTTATCATGTCGTTTTCCTGAAGACTTCCTCGTTGCTTGCTTGATTCTTCCATGGAATTCTCAGTTAAATAATATTTTTACTACTGAAAATGAAAAATTGTATGACTTTCAAGTATAAAAAAAGTATGAAGTATATATATAAAAAAAAAACATGCCAAGCTTGGTTGCTATGTTTAAATCCAACTTTGTGCCAAGTTTAGGCGTTGAAGAAGAATATAATTATTGTCTTTAAAAATAACCTTGGGACAGACATGGCTCGGACGCGTTAATTGGGCCAGAAAGGCCATAATTATTGATGTTGTTCGATTGGAGCATTGCGTAGGCGTTGCTACGTCTCCCACACGGACGCTCACAAGATTCTCACCAATACGTCCGTCTAATACAGTTTTAGCACCTTCTATAAAATAGTGGTTGCTATCTTAATCTGACCGGCCGTTGACTGCGCCGTGGTTTAACGGTTAACCAGTTTGATACGATAGAAATTTTTGCCACTGGGTGGTGAGTTCGATCCTCACTGGTTGCTCCGTACTTTCGGCTTTGTGATACATCTAACCTGCACTTAGAATATCTTTTTATCAACCGTAAGTTAATATAGTTCGATTTGCGCTATAGTGCCACTACTAATCATTTTTGGATGTCATGTCAGTTCAGAATGCAGCTGGTCTGGTTCGCCATAGCTTTCTTTTAGTTAATATCTGTGAATAAACACACTTTCTTGGGGAAGAAAATGGAATTATTATGAAATTCCTTCTTAACGATTTTTATTTCAGCGTGGTCTTTCTCCTTGACTGTCGGCCAGCCAAGGCCAAAATGCACCTTAGACTGTACATCAGCATTGATAATTGTATAAGGTTATCCGCTATACAGTTCTCTTCATAATGAGACCAAAATTACTTGGTTGACTTTGTCTAGCAGCATATCAATGGCTATGAATTATTTAATGCCAAAATCGAAACATTATAAACACAATTTTATGACTTTACGTATATATAGTTTGAACGCAATTGTATGCCTTCAATTACAGATAAAATGTATTGTTGATAATTCTATTATAAGTAGTTATTGTTGGTAATTTTACTATGAATAGGTATTGTTCGTAACTTTAATATAAATAGGTTTATTGGTAATTTTTATATAAAATAGTATTGCTGGTATTTTAATTATAGAAAAAGTATTTTCATAGTGTTTTGTTTTTCTTTGGGGTTCTCTATTTGACCATAGACGGGACCCTAACAGGTGCCACCACACCGGAGACCAAAAGTAATATAGTATTTTAGATATATTAAATATACTGATATAACCAATTCACTCAGGTAGTTATAACAAAGAATACCAAACTGGTTATAAAGACCTGCTCACCTACCTCAGACCTATTCCATCGGAGACAATTCGTAGTAGATGAAAAGTGGCCTAAATGTACATTACTATTTAACTTAAAATGGGAGAGGAGAGAGATGGTTTCTATTGCGTTGTGTGTCGTATCAGGGTCCCCAACCTACTACATAAAATGGTATCAAAGGGTCATTTATTTTTGGTATACTTTCCTCCACCCACCACAGCTCTACGGTGTGGATACAGCTTTTCCCAGAATTCCAATTTTTGGTCAATCAGTAACTGACACTTATAAAAGAAAGGACAAATTTCATGACAACCGTCATGGTGAATCCTTCTTTTCTGAATGCAATCTACGTGTTCGCTTCCTATTTTAATATTTTATTTTTCTTTATCTTCATTTTTTCTTGGACCTATTGCCTTAACGTAAATTTTTCACATAGAAAGAAAATGAGTAACCACCGATGCCGAGGTTCGACCGTGACAATATGGACTTATGAATATACGTTTTCCGCCAAGTGTATAAATAGCGGAGTCAGGCGAGTGACTGCGGTGATTACTGAGTGACGATTGAGTGGAACTATCCAGTCGAATTAGTTTGAATTATTATGCGTCGGTCACCTTAAGTCACGAAAGATTGTTAATTATCAGGTCTCTTGCCGTTGAAAGCTAATTATACACTATAGTACATGTGCTTATTCGCTAAACTGTTTTTTTTAAAGCTGTGGTTAGAATTCTAATAACAACAAAAATATTACACACTAGCTTTTAGATCAGCTATAATGAACTTTTAGTTTGGATTGTGTCATATAGGGAGAAAATGAGTGACTACCGACACCAAGGTTCGAGCGTGACACTCTGGACTTATGAATATATGTGTTCCACCAGGCGTATAAATTTCGGTGTCAGTCTACTGACTGGTGTGAGTTTTGAGTGATTATAGAGCTGAACTATCCAGTCGAATTAGTGTGAATTACTGTGCGTCGATTATTTGGCTTTTGATTTAGGATTTAACTACCGATAGCAAGGTTCGAGCGTCACACTCTGGAGTTATGAATGTTTTCCGCCAGGTGTATAAATAGTAATGTCAGGTTACTGATTTAAGTAATTATTGAGTGACTATGATTGGAACTATCCAGTTGAATTAGTGTGAATTATTTGCGTTTTGATTGAGAATTTACGGGACGTTAAGCCAAGCCGCGCTATTAACAAAGTATTCAATGAAATGGTTAGTTATCTTTGGTTAACTTTTACTCCTTTGTTCTTGTTAAGTATTTATTTGCGGTTGTAATTAAATATTGTTTTATTCTTACATTGCAGTCTTGAGTTATATTTAATCATTAACGGCCTCCATACGCCACAAAAAGGTTCAATCGCGTATTGTTTTAATAGTGGATAATCGAACTTATAATATGTTAAAAATCACTTTATTCTCTTCTCCCAAGTTAACTTTAGTAACTAAAGTGCGCGCGTGCGTGTGTGTGTGTGTGGAGGGTCTTCTCCCTAGCTTATGCATGTATGTATACATATCTGCTTGTGGGACGCACACACATAAACACGTATATATATATATATATATATATATATATATATATATATATATATATATATATTGGGTAAGTATTCGACTGTCGGAATGTCGGCGACTAAACCGGATACCCCACTCCATATTCGTGTTAGTGAGGCGGCTTGACAGCGAGCCAGTAGGCGAAAAACAAACAAACAAAAAGAAACCTGATAAATGGCAGAACTCTCGATGAGTCAACGGCCAGCTAACTAGATGCGATGTCTCCATAAAATACCGTGGAGAAAGCAATGGGAAAGCACTCCACTATTAATCCCAAGACGCATCATGGCAAATAACACACACATTATGAAATCTAACGGCATGAAGGGGTTCAGTCTATGGGAATTAACTCATCGTCTGGTAAGAACCGACATAGGCAACATGTGTAACCTGACCGTCATCCAGGTTCTGCTAGTGTAAATTAAAATTCCTTGGAAGCTTTTCCCTCGCCCGGAAGGGATCGACAAGTGTCACCGGGCTGTCATTCAGCGACTGCTTGCATCAAATAAAAAATAACTCTCGTAAAATGGAACGTTAAGACGTTGAACATCTGTGGTCAGCTGGAAAATGTAAAACAGGGAAGAGTTAACTAAATACCAATTTCTTATGTGTGTGTGAAACTAGGTGACCAGACAACGGATATTGTGTCAGTGACAATCACAGGATTATATATGCAGGCGGAGAGAAAAAAGATAAAGGAGTAGGACTGATATTAGATCAAAATTCAAGAAATGCGTTCTAGGTTACTATAAAATATCCGAAAGAATTATGGTAGTCAAACTGAAAGGAACACCTTTCAATACAGCTATCATAATAGTGTATGCTCCGACAGCACAAAGTACGGAAGAAGAAATCGAATCTTTCTACTCGATGCGAGACAACGCCAAGGTTCATTGTAAATCAAAAGAAGTCATAATTATCATGGGAGACCTGAACGTCAAAGTAGGCAGGGAAAGTGTAAGGGGGAGGTAGCTGGCAAATTCGGGCTAGGAACCAGCAACGAACGAGGTTATAAATGGGTCTAATGGTACACGGCCAATGACTAGGTAATAGCTAACACATGGTTCCTAAGAACATCCGAGACGAATATCGACATGGAGAAGTTCAGGAGGAGAAAGAAAAAACTAGTTGACAACATAACTATCATCAAAAGCTTCAGGGATGCAATGGTTTACTGCAAAACCTACCCAAGTGTCAACTGCAGAAGCGACCATCGCTCTGTTGTAAGTAAACAAAGAGTGAAACTACTAAAAAGGAAGAAGACTAACGAAGCATCCAAAGTGCAATATCACAAACTCCTGAGAAACCCGAACCTGCTTAAAGATAGAAAATGAGCTCAGCAGATATACAAAAATAGAAAGGGGCCTAAGGCAAGGATGTGTCTTCTCACCGGACTTATTGAACCTATACAGCGAGGCAGTTGTGAGAGAACTGGAAATCCTAAGTGGATTTATAATTGGCGGCCATAATCTTAACGACATAAGATACGGAGATAACAGTGCTGATAGGAAAAAAGAAATTACAAGACCTACAGAAGGTAACGAAGGAGAGCGAGAAGAAGGGACTAACTATAAACTACAAGAAGACAGAATGCAAGGTCATCAGTAAAAGGATGAGCTCGAAATACAACCTACAAGTCAGGGACACTATAATCAAGCAAGTACGGAAATTTGATTAACTGGGAAATCTGACAGAAGACGGCAAGTGTGACGCTGAGATCCAAAGACGTATTGGGATGGCCAAAGACGCATTCTCAAAGTTAGGCAGAATATTATGAAACAGGAGGGTTTCGTTGGTAACAAAGAAAAGTTAACTGAACTGCTACGCGATATCTGTCCTCCTGTATGGTAGCGAATGTTTGACGGTCTCTTCAAAGATGAAGTAGAGACTCGAGGCAACAGAGGTGTGGTTCTATAGAAGGATGGTAAGGATACCATTAACCGAACATGTGAGCAATCATCAGGTTTTAGAGAAGATGCATACAAAGGGGAAAACTTATACTTAACATTAGGAAGAGGCAGCTGAAATTTCTGGGACACTTATTGAGAAAGCGAGGCTTGGAAAATCTGATACTCACTGGGCGGATAGAAGGAAAGAGGGACAAGGAAAAGCAACGCATGACTTACTTAACAGGTTAAAGCAAGTCTATGGCAGAAATAACAAAAAGTGAAAACTTATTGAGAGCTACAAGGGACAGGAGAGGGTGGAGAGCCATGAACTCCACCTGAAATGACACGGTACATAAAAGAAGTGTGGCAGATTGGATTCTACGAGGCGGAAGTAGGAATGATGTCACAGGAACGCATATTGCACGTTGGCTCAACATCCCTCCGCGGGTGGTATTAGTCTGTCGCAAACATCTGTGTGGGAGGCATATCGACATTCAGAATTCTTGGGACCCTCTGTTGAATTCCAGCCATTTTGGACTTATATTTAAAACCCAGTAAAAGGCAACTCATCACTGTCAGAATGTCACGTACACTAGTCACTCCGGCTAATCGATAACCACATTCTGTAACAGTTCATGTCTTTCCGAAAATTGTAAAGTGAAGGTAGCAGACAGACGTTATTTGAAATCTGATCGCCGATCCAAGACGATAACTGTTGCGCTACCTACGCAAGCACACTACCTAAATATCACTACCTACACAACCATACCAAGATTAGTAAATTAGAATGGCGCTTCCCATAGAGCAATGGTTACCAAGACAGAATATTCGTTAGTGCAATGACATAGGCCCTGATTGTGGCTACTAGTCTCATGATCCAAATGTAGAATAAACTTTCTTTTAATCATTCACTCCAAGCAAGGTGATAATTCCACCGAGACGCTAGGTTATAGCAGTGAGAAAGTGACGGAAGACGAGATACCGGGGCCATTAACCTAGTAGATTCACCTTTGGATTTCATCAAGACGATTTTTCCCGCCAGAATCAAACTTACACATTTACAAGTCTACCATCCGCCCATGCAATGAATATTGCTGACTCATCTGACCCTGTGCATCAGCTACGTATTTAGAAATTCTTGATAAAATCTAAAGAAGAATCTGCAATAATATCTATCCTGACATGGCATCTCGGCTTTAGTAACGTTCCAACCGCCGTAAAGTCGCTTCTCTGTGACTTTTCTATAAATATTTTCATGGTAATTATTCTGACGAGCTTTCCTTTGTGGTGCTTCGACTTACTACTAGATTGACTTTTTTCACTTCCCCTCGTGTTTCAGTTTTCTGGTGTTCTTGAAGCCTTACCTTAAAGAGACGGCCTGTCTCCCCTTTATATTCCTTTCCGCAGCTGCACGGGATAGCGTACACATATTCTTTAGTCATGTTCTTCTCTAGGGGTGGGGGGTTACTCAGGAGAGATATCTGCGAAGTGTCGTCCAGCTTTTGAAGGTTGTCCTGATGTTATATGGACCGCAGATCCTTTGTATTTTCTCTGATAACCCCTTCACATAAGGCAGGCAAACTGTTTTCTGAGTGTTGTTGTCCTCCTCCTCTTGTACCCGCCTATCCCAGTTTTTTGGGGCTGCTGCCATGTACCCAGGGTAGTTGTTACGTTGTAGGGTACTACTTATATTGACCAATTCCTTATCTAATGTCTCTGGGTCGCCACTTATGACTTTTGCTGGGTGTTGTAAGTAACGAACGATCCCTTTCTTTACGCTGCATGAATGGTGGGAGTTGAAACACCAGAATGTTGTAACAATAACGCAAGGTTTTTTATCGTATTTTAGCGCTCTTTATATGAAGCCTTATACCGGACTATGCCTGGCTTGGAAAATGATTACTTAGCGTGTCTTAACCTTTTCTGTCTGTTATTTTATCAAAGATGTTAGCCGACACTACCTAGATTATTAAGGGATCGAAGAATGACTTGTTGTTTAAACGCTCCAAGTGCTAATGTCACCTGAAAACCGTTTCTTTTGGAAATGTCAGAGTTGAGTAGCCGAAGGATGTTGACTAAGGTTATCATTATTATTACAAGTGTGATTGTTGATCTCGCGATCACTATGTACTGTTCATCAAGGATCTTTCAGTAGGCTCACGGACACAAAATCTCCTCCACATTCCTCATCTTCTGTTCCACAACAAACTCCTTCTCCTCTCTCTCGTCTCTCCAAGCTTTCTACTCATCACACCCTCCTTAAGTTTCTTCATTTCCCTCCCACCTGTTCTGTCTTTGTCCTCTTGTCTTTTTCCTTTCCCCTTGTTCACTCTTCAAGACACTCTTCCTTCTCATCACTCTCCTCTATTAAGTTTCTTCCCCATCTCTCTTATTTTGTCTTCACCCTCCTTTTCTCTATTTATTCTCCCCTGTTTCTCTCTCCTCATATCGTTGTTCTTTTCTTCTTTTCTCCTATTTTGCCACCATACAATTCTTCCGTATTTCCCCACATTCTTCCTTCTCGAGCCTTCATTTTCTTTTTAATTTTTTCTTTTATTCTGCTTGCACCCTCCTCTTCTCTATTTATACTTCTTTTTTCTCTCTCCTATATTGTCACCAACCCATTTTTCTTTATTCCCCCTCCTCCTCTTCGCTCTCCTCTCGATTCTTTCTCTTCTTCCTTTCCTTTGCCGATTAATTTTCTTCTCTCTCTCTCTTATTCTACCTGCACCCTCCTATTCTCTATTTATACTCCCTTGCCTCTCTCTCCACATAACGTTCTTTTCTTCTTTTTTTCTCCCTCTCCTATATTCCCACCACCCTATTCTTCTGTATTCACCTTCTCCTCTTCGCTCACCCCTCCATTCTTTCTCTTCATCCTTTCCTTTTCCATTAATTTTGTTCCCCCTCTCTCTTATTCTACCTGCACCCTCTTCTTCTCTATTTATACACCATATTTCTTCTTCTGATTCTTATAAAATTATTTTTAAGTTTCTTCTTTTCTCTTTCCTCTTTTGCCACCGCCTTCTTTTTCTGTATTTCCCTCCGTCTATTCTCTCTCCCATCCATTCTTCCTTCTCATTCCTTCCTTTTCCTATTAATTTCTCCCCTCTCTCTCTCTTATTCTGCCTACACCCTCCTCTTCTCTATTTATCCTCCCCTGTTTCTCTCTCCTCATAAAGTTCTTCTTAAGTTTCTTCTTTTCCTCTCTCCTATTTTGCCACCACCCTCTTCTTTTGTATTCCCCTGCTCTTCTTCCCTCACCCTTCCATTCTTCCTCAGCATCCCTCCTTTTTCCGATCAATGTTCTTCTCCCTCTCTCTTATTCTCTCTCCAGCCTCCCCTTCTCTATTTATCCCCCCCTGTTTATTTTAATTCTCTATCTCCTCATAACGTTATTCTTAAGTTTCTTCTTCTTTTCTTTCTCTTCTATTTTGCTACCACCCTCTTTTTCTGTATACCCTCCTCCTCTTCTCTCTCGTCTCCATTCTTCCTCTCTACCCCTTCTTTCTCTGAATAATTTTCTTCTTCTTCTTCTTCTTCTTCTTCTTCTTCTTCTTCTTCTCTCTCTCTCTCCTATCCTGCCTCAGCCCTCTCCTTCTTCTATTTCACTTTTCCTTCTTTATCATATCTTTGTACTTTTTTTAGTGCCTTCTCCACCTCCTCCTATTTTAATTCCATTTTCTCCTCTTTCTCTGTTTTCACCATCCCTCATCTTCTCAATGCCCCTCTCTCTTACTATACCTCATATTATTATTATTACTATTATTATTATTATTATTATTATTATTATTAACATTTTAATGATTTTCCGATTTACCTGAGTCTAAACTTGCAGAAGGTCAAGTGGCATCATTTCGCTTTTTCTTTTTGTTATTTCATGCACTTGCATGTTTGCACACTTCTAACAAATATCTTCGGAGATTAACGGACAGCAAGTCCCCTGCACATTTCTCACTGTCCAATCAGATCGAAGCAACGTCGGAGTGCGAACATATTTAATACATTGTAAAAGGAGAGAGCTTTATTCTCCCATTTTTGTTTCCCCTATTATGGGTATTATTATATCCATGATATAATAACACCATACTTCACGCAATGATCGAAAAGAAAATGAATGACAAACATACTTTGTTCTCACCGAGACTTTTATATTGCTAAGACATACAAAAACTATATATACATATATACAAGTGTTCCAAGCAATGGACAATATATCATATATCTACAGAGCAAGCAGAGCGTAAGGAGAAACAAAAAGGAAATGTCTTACATATAATTTGGCAATTCTCTGCTTCTGGAGAAACCATGTTTAGAACTCCAGAAACAAACGGTCCTGATTCATCTATTATATCCCAGGCGATGACATACTCCACGAAGAGGATTGCGAGCTGGAGTTTCTTTCTATATCTGGGAAAGATATATTCACAAATGGAAACGGGATCATGGGCTTGTAGACTGTAGCATTTGCTGGAGGAGACAAATTTAGCCCCAGCCTGAGCTTAAAATGCAATCGTTTGGTTTGGCCGCTGTAAACAAACGGACTAACACTCATCATTTTATGAAATGTGCGGCTATCAAGTGACCTATGTGACTTATCTCCACGAAAGGGAGATAACCACCTTTTGTATACACAGAGTATCAAACCCTAACTCTATAAGTTTTACTGGTAACAAAAACGCCTGCATGCGGATAGACAACAAGTTGAATAAGTATAGAAAAACAATACGCGGCATGTCAAGAATGTGTTTTAGCACATCTACTGAACCTGTAGCAGAAGCATGAATTGATAACCACTTTTCAGCTTTTGGGCATGCATATAAAGGGGAAAAAAGGGAGCATGCGTATAGCAAATATGTTAACTCTATTTACTTCGGGCCGAGACCTGGATAGGACGTTAAAATCATCGCTCTGTGCAGAATACGTACATGATTTAGACTATACACATCCCTACCTAAAAATTGAACCTACTTCGTTGGTGAATAATATCAACAAAGTAGGTTCAACCTTTTCTTTGTCCTTTTTACAGAAACAGTCCTAAAGACATTCCAGGAATTCGCACTTTCTATCAGGGACATTCTCTGTAATTTTCTTTACACGAAAATAGTCGCGATAGAATAAATATTTTTTACCCCTTTTGTTTCATTCTTTTATTTGTCTATTTTACAACATTTTTAGTTTTTTTTTAGTCAACGTCAACGCTTTCTCAGCTTCAAGCAACGATCCCTAACCTAATAAAAACACACCTATACAGCGAGGTAACCCTAAAAATACCTACTAGACTGATGATAGACTTAAATTTTCTACAAGGTTTGGTTTGGTTTGTTTTCTTTTGTTTTAAGGCATATCAATCTCACTAGTTTATTTAATGTCGACAAGATTTTAATTGCTTTTATTTTAATTTAATTTTTTTTTTCTCAAAAATATATTGTTGGTAATATTTTTTTCAGAAATGTACTGCTGGTAATAATTTTTCCAAAAAAAAGTATTACTGATATTAAAACCTATTTTTATATTTTCATTGTGTTCTGACTCCTTTTGGTGGGGGTTAACTGGGACCTAGACAGTTACTACCACCACGGGTGAGGGTGAACCTTGGAACACCAGCAATTAAGACGTGTGTGACGTCCTTTGGTCGCGGCGTCAGCTGCGACGTCCTTAAACGCAGCCTTCGCTCGCTCCTCGCTGCTCCGTTCGGGTGTCGCCGCTCCAAACGTGACGTCCGCCTGTCGCGTCAGTCGTGTTGTCTCGTCCTGTGACGACCAACTGGCTTGGTATCGGTCGCGGCACCCAAATGTTACGTTCTAACCTTTTTGTGATTCGGATGGGAATCTGGTTAGATTCGATATCAGCCTCGTCGTTCCCAACTCGCTTCCAACGCCTGGTTACCAAAGTAACTGCACTGATCTCCAGTCTGCCTACCCACGCTGTGAATTAATCTTAGGCAGACGAGATCAATCAGTAGTTGGGGCCGTAATGCAAATCGGGTTCAAACGGTGGTGACACCGCACAAATATGCATAAAAGAAAATAAATGATAACTCAAAATTCAAGGTATCAAAAAAGGATAACAAACTTTATGTCTAGTTGTTGGATACATAGGACTGCGTCTATTTCCCGACCCTTTCTATGGATTGTGACACGTTGTTTTCCGTTAGGCGAGTTTTAACGCTTCAAGTTGTTTGCTCTTTAAGAAATGGGTTTTTCGGTGTGTCTTCGGGCGAAAGTCGAAAAAAAAACTTATCTTGGTGGTCTGGATCTAAGTCGCTCTTCAAATTAATTGTTCTTGGATTGAAGAGGAGTCCGGAATTTGCGTGAATCTTTCAAGTCAGCTATCTGCGAGGTGGAACCAACTTCCACTGCGAACTTCGAGCTCTCTGCTGGAACTGGAACTGAAACTCTAACTCGAACTGATTTCTGCTCGCTGCGACTTCGCTTATATGGACGCCGACCAAAACCGGGGTGGGTTTGTCGGCGCCGGGGGTCCTCGATAATTCTAAATACATATCCACCTCTTTTATTTCTGGTTAGGAATTTTCCACTTTTTTTTCCATTTTTGGGAGCCTTCTCTTGCTCCCACCTTCTCACCATACTTCAGAGGGGCGTGAACTGCCCTCCCCACTTCTTCGTAGCAACCTCTCATACCCATCTTCTAGATTGGCGGCGACAGCCTCCTCCTTGCGTCACGTGATCACCACTCGACCAATGATGTCTAGTCGGGCATATACGATCCCGCGGCTTTGTTTCAGGAAAAAAAATATCTTGCTTAAGAAAAAAAATTATCTTTTTCTTTTCCTTTTCTTTCTTTTAATCGCAGTTATCATTTTCTCTAGCCGCAAACAGAACAATACGATCGATGGTGGTCATAACTCTTGTTCTCACCTGGCTTCCCGTCAGTCATCTTATCGCTAATTATCAGAATGGGTGGTCAATTTTTTAACACGGCCAGAACGTCGCCTTGAAAAGAAACATTTCTAGGTTCCCATTCATTTTTCGGTCCACATTTCTGATAACATAGTTTTATTATCGCAGGCTAAAGATGTTCTGTCGAAAGAAATCGGTCAGTGGTACCTCGTGTGCGGCTTTTGACACAATTAATTTTTCATATCTATCCAAAGCCCTGTAGTCCACCTGTTTTCCGTCACTTATCAAAATAACATTTTCATTTGGATTTTTCTTTGGCTAGTCAGTCTGTGGTTTGCCAATCAGATGCCTTCACGCATTAGCGGTTTGTTTATGCATCCCAATAACACAGCCCGTCGTCAGAACACACCCGATTCCTTTATCCACTCAGAATTTTTTTTCATTGTAATGACACTCTTCGCCATTTGTTATTTATCAAAATATCCTTTATCCATTGTCTCTTAGCCGTGGTGTTCTGCTTATCATCCACGCTTTGGGTCTTCGCCTCTCTTTTCCTTTCTTTCCTTTCTTTTCTTTTTCTGCCTTGGTAAATGGTGCCACACGTGGTTCCACGCTTCTCAAAACATCTCATCAAAGACCTTGCTGTCGGATGTAGTTTATCGTCTTACCCAGGATGCGGATGTAGTTTATCGTCATACCCAGGACGCAGATCCAGTTTATCGTCTTAGACAAGACGCGTATGTAGTTTATCGTCATACCCAGGAGGCAGATGTAGTTTATCGCCATTCCCAGTAGGCAGTTGTAGTTTATCGTCTCTCCCAGGACGCGGATGTAGTTTATCGTCATATCCAGGACGCAGATATAGTTTATCATCTTACCCCGGACGCGTATGTAGTTTATCGTCATACCCAGGAGGCAGATGTAGTTTATCGTCTTACCCATGACGCGGATGTAGTTTATCGTCATACCCAAGAGGCAGATGTAGTTTATCGTCTTACCCGGGACGCGGATGTAGTTTATCGTCATACCCAGGAGGCAGATGTAGTTTATCGTCTTACCCAGGATGCGGATCTAGTTTATCGTCATACCCAGGAGGTGGATGTAGTTTATCGTCTTACCCAGGATGTGGACGTAGTTTATCGTCTTACTCAGGACGCGGATGTAGTTTATCGTCATACCCAGAACAATTCTACAAGATAGTAATGAAAAACGCATAGAAAGGACAATTAACCATAAGGAGACTTCATCTATCTTCGTCAGCAAGAGGAGTTGCCGAAAGTGTCAAGTACAAATTGGAGATTGCTGAACCAATAATTTTAACTATCTGGCTTGTGCAGTAACATATAAAGAAAAGCATGACACCGAAACTCGAAGTCTCATTGAAAGAGCAAAAGAAGCTTTACAAAAACTAAACGAAGTATTAAGAGATATGAAACTTTCTTTAGAATCAAAGATCGTTTGAAATTCTATGTATTATCTATTTTCCTATAGGGCAGATGAAGATGAGATTTTCAACAGCGATGTGGTTCTACAGAAGGATTTTGAGAATGCTATAAATTGAATATGTGAGCAACGAGGAAGCTTTAAGGAAAATAGGAACGAAAAGACTTGAAATATCTGAGAAGGAGAGCTTGGCGAACTTAACATTCACAGAATGTCTTAAAGATAAGAGGAGCAGGTGAAAACAGCGGGTAATCAACCTAATGGGTTTGTGTAAATGGATAACCTAACGTGACTGGGAATTATGATGACATCTACAAAGGACAGAAAGATGTGGAGAACCTGATTGCCCACAATGCAATAATTTCACCCTGTCATTAGGGCCCAGACCCACTGCGCGCACATTCAGGAAGGTCGTATCGATGGCAGGAGTCCGAGAGAAAGACCAAGGGGAACATGAAGCCGACACTAAATCGATTGTTTCAGAGATTGGAGAAGGAGAGTAATGGCCGAGTGCCGTCTAGTCTGCTATTAACCCCAAATTGGATAGACGGAGCGATGGATACACAGCCACGTGTGAAAATAAAGGCAATGACTGGCAAACCTACTTTTGGCGCAGATAGCCGACTCCTACTGGCTTCTTTATTCCCTGTGGTACGCTACCTGGTAATCTTAGTAAATTTTCAGAAAAATTGAAAATGGGTTTCACATGATGTTTCGAAAACAAGGATCAGTCAACGTTTAAATATTAGGTTGGTGCAAAAAAATAATGTTTTTTGACGTTAAGTTGAATGTCAAAAAACGACATTATTTTTGCACCAACCTAATATTTATTATTCACTTTCTGGTTGATAATATAACAATAAAAGAAAATATTAATGACGAGAATCACACACACACACATATATATATATATATATATATATATATATATATATATATATCTTCAGTCACTATCCCATGGCCTTAAAGTTGCTTCCCTGTGACTTTTCTATACATACTTTCAAGGTAATTGTTCGGATGTTTTTCTATTTTATTGAAGATGATCGCCCTTTCTAACATTCGAACTTTCGGTCCTTGAGTAACAAGTTGCCTCACAGGTTTCACGTATGATTTCATTTTTAAAGTCTTTTTTCACTGCTCTTTGGACTGTTATAGCCGAGAAAGAAAAAATGCTTTAGTCTTTTTCATTATTTAAATAAATAGGTATAGAATTTTAACTGATCAGAATAGCATGGACAAATTGATTGATTCGCTTTTTATGGTTTATCAATCTTTTGCAGTTTATATAAAGCCATAAAATATTTTTAGAGTGTAAGAATTATTCTTGGAGATAATAATACTTTACTGATACAAGTCTTACTAATTAACCCATAGCTGGGGGAGAAGAGGTGGATTCATACCTTTATCAAGCGTTTAGTACGTAATTGAATATAGAGAACACAACTGGAATTGGAACTTGACTTTCCGATTAACAATTCCTAGTCATTATCTATTACACCACCCGCACATCCATGATCACAGCACCCGTTATTCCCAAGCAGTCCCTCATCTCCAGGCTCAACGCAACTTAATTTTGATGTTCGTACGGGAAGTGGTGTTTCAATGTGTTATGGCTATAACGTCCCTAATTATTTGAATGATGCCTTGGAAACAGAAAGACATTTTACGAAGCAATAATAATATACAGCGTGACAACGTCCCTCCACGAGTTTCAAATACAACTCATTAACGTGCGACATATTCTAGTGACCCGGGTTAACAATTCGGGTTGGCAATTCCCAAAATATTCCAGATACCAGAAAATTTCTTGAAGGAGTGACTGTGATCATTCTTTTCATGATGTGAGACATAGAACGCCAAGAAAAATTAACAACTAAATAACGGCGCCAAGAATTCACACTGATTGCTTTTGGTAAATCATGGATCCGTTTCCACCCAAAGTAATGGTTAAATAACAGTGTAGACGGTGTTCTCTAGACTTTGATGGCAATCAGCCTAAAACTCTAAATTCAAAATATGGAGAAGGTAACGGTAAACGAATATTTTTTAAAAGAACGTATGACAATTAACATATAATAACGACAAAAGATGTGTGGAGAATTATTATCCTCAGCACACTGGATAGATATGATAATAGATATGACACCTGTGCTCAGAATAGATATGATAATAGATATGATCACCTGCGCTCTGTATAGATATGATAATAGATATGATCCCCTGCACTCTCAATAGATATGATATTAGATATGATCCCCTGCACCCTGAATAGATATAATAATAGATATGATCCCCTGCGCTCTGTATAGATATGATAATAGATATGATCCCCTGCGCCCTGACCAGATATGATAATAGATATGATCTCCTGAGACCTGAATAGATATGTTAATAGATATGATCCCCTGCGCCCTGAAAAGATTTGATAATAAATATGATCCACTGCGTCCAGAATAGATATGATCATAGATATGATCACCTGCGCCCTGAATAGATGTGATAATAGATATGATCACCTGCATCCAAAATAGATATGATAATAAATATGATCTCCTGCGCTCTGTATAGATATGGTAATAGATATGATCTCCTGAGACCTGAATAGATATGATAATAGATGTGAACCCCTGCGCCCTGAATAGATATGATAATAGATATGATCTCCTGAGACCTGAATAGATATGATAATAGATATGATCCCCTGCGCCCAGAATAGATATGATAATAGATATGATCCCCTGCGCCCTGAAAAGATATGATAATAGATAATATCCCCTGCGCTCTGAATAGATATGATAATAGATATGATCACCAGCGCCATATATAGATATGATAATAGATATGATCCCCTGAGACATGAATAGATATGCCAGTAAAAACAACTCAATGATAAACAAAATTTTCTCATAATGATCTTATTCTTCACTGAAGTTACCACTATTTTTGACCTTGAGCCAGAATTTATAAATAACTATTCTGTTTCCTCGCATTGAAAAATGAAAGGCATTTCGAAACGACACGTTCGTGTTTGCGTTCATCTGCTTATATATTTAGGCATAGCACTATACTCTTTGGCACAATACACAATATCTAATTCTGGTTTTTCTCTCTTTCTTACACATTCACTCTCTCTCTCTCTCTCTCTCTCTCTCTATCTTTCTTTCTTTCTTCCTGATATATTAAGATCTTTCCTTTTTCTATCCCTGGCTTTGACGCTCGCCTACACTCTTTTTTTTTCCATCTCTGTAGGTGTTCGGGAATAGCTTCTAAACAATAAGAATTGCATTGATTAGAAAAAAAAAAGTAATCAGAAAAAAATATACATATATATATACATCCCAAAAACTGGCGCCTAATCTCCCATCACGGAGTCATGGTTTTCCCGGCATTTTTGTTCTGCCTCGAGCGCTTTCCGACCCGTCACAGTCCGGCCATCTTTGAAAAGATCCGACCACTAATTACGGCGTGTAATTATCGGATTACTTTGTCGCACGCAGAAGACATGTCGGGACTGCGAGATTTACACATGTCTCCATGGCTTTAGCAATCCGACTGATGCTGGCTGTCAATGGAAAACGTTCAGGCGACTCGGGCGCGGCAGGGGTGCCGGTCGAGGGTCGGGGGTGGCTAGAACTGGAAGGAGGAAAAGAGAATCGGTCGGAAGAAAACAAAATGGTTGACGTGCTATGAAATCGAGTTTTATTTATTTATTTAATATTTAATGCACATAAGTCATTTTAAATAGAAGAATTTGATTCACTATTGTTTCTACAATTTATGTTCATATAATCTATCTATCTATCTATCTATCTATCTATCTCTGTCTGTCTGTCTGTCTGTCTGTCTCTCTGTTTGTATATATCTGTGTCCAAGTGTTTTCCATCGGCATGTGTGACCACACACACACACACACACACACACACACACACACACACACACACACACACACACAAACACAAACAAATATATATGTACACGGTTCGCTTAAAACGAATGACAATCTAGTTCGTTTAAATTTTTTATTTAATTTTTCTTGTATTCTCCTAATTTCTTTCTTTTCTGGATATAAATCGTGTAGAAATTTTCCGAAAATTCTGTATGTCTGCGCTTTCGGCTATACTTTTAGCCATTATAAAGGATGGATTTTATTTTTACTTTTAACTGAATGTATGGGTTGTTTTTACGTATTTATCTAGAGTTATAGCAATGTTTTATTTTCCAAACACGGTAGCACATTGTGGCCGTTTTCATCGTTGATATTATTAAGTGTTAACGTTTTACCTTTTATTAATAATGATTCCATCATTCTTAGCCTTTTTTTAACATGTGGATGATGCTATTATATTTGTATTATCAACGTGTACGTTACAGAGAAAGTTTAGTAGGTCTCCGTGTGTATTTAAATGAGACCAAATTGATCTCTGGTCAGAGAGATGTAACGTAGGTCTTCTAGTTAGGCATGTTGCAGTATATCCAATATGATTATTTATGAATTTGGATTGATTAGGAACGAAGGAGCTCAACAAGGTCTCATTTAAACGCACGGAGAGACTTACCAAATTCCATCCCCAACACACTCGTTGATAATACAAATATAATGTAACAAAAGCGATCGGACATAGAAAAAAATTGGACAATTTCTCCAGAATTTATGTCCAGAAAAGAAGAAAATAAGAACACAAGAAAATTGAATAAAAAAATTTAACCGTCGTAACTTGTCAGTTGTTTTAATGAAAACCTGTTTAAAATAAGGATTGCTGCCGAAATACGCAATTATATATATATATATATATATATATATATATATATATATATATATATATATATAAAATATAGAAAACTAGACTCGTTTTTGAAAAACCCTCGAATTTTTGATTTGCTAATCAAATCAATCTCGAGGGAAAAAAAGGTTTTAAAAAAAAGAAAGAGCTACAAACATGGACTTCTGCTGACAAAAAAATCGCACAGATGCAGGTCTGAAGCCCAAAAAAAAAACCCCGATACGAGTAACAACTAACTAACAAAAGAGCTCAATACAACCGTAGAGCAGACCTAGATACACCTAGTGAGCCAGAAAGCCTACCAGGTTTCACCTAAACGGATCGTCAGGACCACGTTTTGGCTAAAAAACAAAAAACAAAATAAAATTTTTATTTTGTCACGTGGTAAAATTTTTAGCTATCACAAATAAATATGTGTGTTTCTTGCCTCGTTAGCCAAACTTTCCTGACGATCCGTTTAGGTGAAACCTAGGGTAGGTTTGTCTGGCTCATTATATATATATATATATATATATATATATATATA
This sequence comes from Acanthosepion pharaonis, assembly GCA_903632075.3. NCBI lineage: Eukaryota > Metazoa > Mollusca > Cephalopoda > Sepiida > Sepiidae > Acanthosepion > Acanthosepion pharaonis. The sequence goes on from CAHIKZ030000257.1 coordinate 195,430, forward strand.
TATATATATATATATATATATATATATATATATATTCACGATAATGAATCAATAGTCCATAACATGTAAAGAAAAAATAACTGAATTTAGATCTAGTATATTCCTGTATATACCCCCGCCTATGTATTTCAAAAATCCGTCATTTTAGGGATGTCATCGTCAGACCCTACAAAAATGACGTATGTTCGAATCCTGTCGAGGAACAAACTCTCTTTTAGTTTAGTGTAATGCTATTTTTACTACTACTACCACTTCTACTATTAGGACTACTATTATAATAATAAATTCGCACACACACAGGCACACACACACACACACATATATATATATATATATAAATTTAAAAGTGAACATTGCAGTCAAAACTTAGAGGCGACAGTCTGTCTCATACTAGACGCAATCATCAGGCCTGATTGCGTCTAGCATGACACAGCCTGTCGCCTCGAAGTGTTGACTTCAATGTTCACTTTTAGATTTATATCTCTGATATTGAGAACTTTATCCCATAAATATGGCACCCTTTACGAGTGTGTGTTTTATATATATATATATATATATATATATATATATATATATATATATATATGAATTTATAACAAACATTGCAACATCAGCAACTTTTGTCAACAAGAAAAAAATAGCGATACTAACATTTCCAGACCCCCAAAATAAATTATGTAAATTATCATCCGTTGTATACATACTAAAAAGTTTATTTTGGGTTCATTTGAAGTGGGATAGAAAGAACGTAGGTATATTTCGTTTAATCGCTCACGGATATATTTCCAATACACTTGATTTTCCCTCTGCTCCCCACCTTCTACCACACCTCACGTCGTTCATTTATTATTTATTTTAATATACAGTGTAACCCGGTTATAAGAGACACGGATATAAGAGAAACCCGGATACAAGAGAGATTTTCTCTGGTCCCAAATTAGAGCCCATACATACCTAAGCAAAATAGACCAAACCCGGATATAAGAGAAACCCGGATATAAGAGACATCTTCTCCGGTCCTGACAACTCTCTTATATCCGGGTTACATTGTAACTTTAAAAACTTTTTAATAAAAAAATAAATCGTTAGGGAATCCATTGACCAAAATCGCCTGAAGATACCGAAAGTTTGAAACCAAAGTAGCGGAATCGGCTGATATCCTCATCTTCTATACTATACTGTATATAAAAAGTAAAGTTTATATACTATACTATATATAAAAAAAAGTAAATATGTATAAAAAGTAAAATTTTCAAGCAAATGCTACGAACTGAATTTTTACTCCATCTGTTCTCTCTCTTTCTCTCTCTCTCTCTCTCTCTCTCTCTCTCTCTCTATATATATATATATATATATATATATATATATATATATATATATATATATATATATATATATATATATATATATATATATATATATATATATATATATATGCATAATACAATTTTTTTATATATATTATTTATATATTATATATTGGTACTTATTGGAAAGCGCTCAATATCAATGATAGAGCTAACATATTTAGTTGGATTGATGTCACTTTGTGACCCTGCCTTTTTACGCTATTTGCGATCGTCTGACAAACTGAATAATTCTTAAATTTTGTATATATATATATATATATATATATATATATATATATATAGAAACACCTAGTGAGCCAGACAAACCTACCTAGGTTTCACCTAAACGGATCGCCACGCTTTCCCTGACGATCCGTTTAGGTGAAACCTAGGTAGCTTTGTCTGGCTCACTAGGTGTTTCTAGGTTTGCTCTACGATTGTATTGAGCTTTTTGTTAGTTAGTTGTTACTCGTATCGGGGTTTTTTCTTTGGGCTTCAGACCTGCATCTGTGCGATTTTTGTCGGCAGAAGTTTATGTTTGTAGCTCTTTCTTTTTTTAAAACCTTTTTTTCCCTCGAAATTGATTTGATTAACAAATCAAAAATTCGAGGGTTTTTCGAAACGAGTCTAGTTATTTATATTTTATATATATATATATATATATATATATATATATATATATATATATACGCAACCATATATAAGTCCAAAATTTAAAATTAATCAGTTTGCCTTAAGTGTCGCAAATAGCGTTAAACTCTCATCAATCCAATATATATATATATATATATATATATATATATATATATAAAAGTGAACATTGAAGTCAACACTTCGAGGCAACAGGCTGTTTCATGCTAGACGCAATTGTCAGGCCACGAGTGTTTTTTTTTTCAACAACAACTCGTGGCCTGACGATGGCGTCTTGCATGAAACAGCCTGTCGCCTCTAAGTGTTGGCTTTATGTCTGTTTTTTATGTTTATGACGCTCTATCTCTGATATTGACCACTTTTACCCCATAAATATAGCACAAATATAGTATATTTCTTCATATATATATATATATATATATATATATATATATATATAGATAAGAGACATAATCGAAAGAAAGAAAGAATTATTCTAACTTTTTATTTCCTGAAAAATTCAAAAATTTGCTGAATATTCCACCGACAATTTTTTTTAAATTATTTTTTGAATCAACGAATTTAATGTGTGTCTGACATGGCTTTACTGATTGACATTTTTTTAATGGCATGTCAAGACTTTGTGGCTTATTATAATCCCGAAGCAGATTTGGGATTGTAAGAATAATATATTTTTTTGCTAATGAAGAATCTTTTGTTTACACACTCTCAAGTACCCACATACATACACTGTTATGGATGGAGTACATATGGTGCCTGTAATAAGCAATGTGCTACCACACACACGCACACACAAGTACACACATACATACAAGTACACCCATACACACACAAACGTACACAATTACACATACACAAATACACACACACGTACACACACAAAAGTACACTCACACACAAGAATATACAGACACTCAAGTACACACAAGCACAAGTACACCCAAACACACAAGTACGTATACACAAATGTGCACACATAAGTACACTAGTACACACAAGTATATACAGACACTCAAGTACGCGGACACAAAAGTACACCCCCCCCCACACACAAGTACATATACACAAGTGCACACACAAAAGTACACTAGGACACTCACAAGTAAACACACATATGTACAGACACACAAGCCCGCACATAGCCACAAAGTACACACAGATACACACAAGTACACATATACGCATACACAAGCTCTGGTTCTACAGTGTGATCTTTTACTTCGGGGTCCTCTATGAAAGTAAGCTTCTCTTCGGAAATAAAATCTTTGGTCCGCGTCAAATGGGCGCCGGGCCTTGGGAGACGAAGGCGTTAAAATATCTTTTATGAAGACAACAAGCAAAACAAGTTTTCAATGACTTTTTCGCAGGTCATGTTTTTAACTCTCTTATCGAACCTCGAACAGATTGTGGAGGTCATCCAGTAAAGATGATATAGCAAACAGCAAAGTGTCGTGAAAGAGCGAAACGGCTTTGTCGGAAATTCACACACAAACAATTGATTACTAAATCACTCGCGATGACAAGCCCACGCCGATCGGCGAGCGCGCCATAACTAACCTACTGGCCACAACGCTGATGCATTTCGGGAAAGACGCCATCAAACGGGCTAATTAATTCATTTACTAATCACCGCATATTCTCCTCTTAGGGAAAGAACACAGACACACAGAAAGACACACAGACACACACGTACACACGCACACACATATACACACGTGAGTATATGGGGTGATGTTGGATGGGCTGAGACTCAAAAACATCAAGTCATAATTATATATCCGACCGAATGTGTCATGTAATATCTATGTAATGTCTCCGTGTAAATAGCGTCCAAATTAACAATAACGATTCAACAAAATACGAACATATGAGAAATAAAATATTGCAACACTATAAAAACAGAAAATATATATGATATATATATATATATATATATATATATATATATATATATATATATATATATATATATACGAGATCACACATATATGTGTAGATATATACATGTATGCATGCAAATATTTCAGCAAGAAATATACGGATTTTGTTCAGTTCTACACAACCATACATTCATTCATTCATATATATATATATATATATATATATATATATATATATATATATATATATAAACATATATATATATATATATATATATATATATATATATATATAGACATACGCAAACGCACATGCAAACACACACACACACACACACACACACACACACACATATATATATATATATATATATATATATATATATATATATATATCCATCCGTCCACACACACGCACAGATATATGTGTATGGGTGGGTGGATGCGTGTGTGTGGATGGATGGATGAAAGAATGGATGTTCACACGCGAGAATAAAAAAAAAGCAATAATGAAATCGAAAAGGGCAAAGACAATGAATTTTATGCACTAATTAATTAAAAGAAGCGGACAATGTTCATTAGGTCGTCTGTAGAATCGAATCAAATAACTCTTAATTAGTCTCACGCACGGACAAGTGCAGCCCAGTGATTAGAACAGCGGAGTTTCAAGCAAAGTTCTGCAGCATTTTTTTCCAATGTTGGATTAGTGATGCTGGATTTCTCACTTTTAAAAAGTATGTAAAAATCCCATTTAATATTTAAAACAGCGATTTTGTTTTAGTAGAAATGGATAGGTTAGTCTATCGTCCGGTTCACATTCCTCCCTTTGCCCTTTTTTTTTAGCAGGATTAGATGTTTATCACTTGCTTCCTGTTTTGGATAGGTCTCCGGGTCATTCTAAAGTCTGCTTCAAATGTATGCTTCTAAATTCCCTGCTTAAAATAATAAATTTGATTTACTATTTATTTTTCCCCAATGTTATGGGATCTTACCCATAATAATAATAATGGACTATTGCATACTTAATAAATACTGCGACTCAGGAGTAAGTAGTTCAAGTCGAGTCAAGAGTCGAGTCAGAGGCAGTCCGAAACAGAGTCGCGTTCAGACAGTTACTGCAAGACATTGGAATAGTGATACTGGTCAAGACTACATTGTTCTCTCTACTAAACCTGATTGTTCATACTAACACTTCTACTTCTCTGTATATTTTCCTGTTTGTAATATATCTGTGTTATTCCATACCTGTGTTCGAGTTCTTCTTTATTGGTTCTACCTTGGACTATCACTATTTACATTATTCGGACTATTGTCCTCATGTTTGTCGCCATATTTATTACAACGTTTCGGCCGTTGTACGTTCCGGCCTTCTTCAGATGGTCCTCAAGGACACATGGCACAGTGGATAAAGGCGTTAGTTAGATCCAGTGACAGGACCAAAAGTGTGTGAGGGGAATTAACAGGAGATAACTGACAACTGCCATCCATTAAACATGGCACGTAGAACTAGAACAGTCTACCCCAGCGAGCGAAATAAAGGGTTCAGTTCAGCATTCCAACCACCCGAAGAAGGCCGGAGCGTTGTAATAAATATGGCTACAAAGATGAGGACAATAATCCGAATAATTTAAATAGGAGTAGATAGGTACGTCTATCGTCCGGGTCACACTCCACCCTTTCTGTTTCTAGCAGGATTAGATATTTATCTCTTGCTTCCTGTTTTGGATTGGGTCTCTTTAGTTCTAAAGTCTCCGCCTAAAATAAGAAATTTGATTTACTATATATTTATTCATTATTTATTTATTTTTCCACAATAGGGGTAGATAGGTTCGTCTATCGCCCGGTTCACACTCCACCCTTTGCTTTTTTTGCATCCTGTTTTGGATTGGGGTTCCATTTCCTTCTAAATTATTTTTATTCTCTTTCACTTCTCGTTGTCATCTGCATCTTAGTGGCATTATCGCCTTGTTTGGGATGAAGTGATTAAAAAACAACAGAACATTAAAAGATTCAATCTTTTCTTTTTTTTCCGTTCATTCTGCAATAAATGTAAGTGTCATATAGTAATAGTAATGGTGGGAGTAGCCGTTTCCTTATAAGGAAACATTAGACATTAATTATCTGATCAGTTAGTGTCACTGTCGGTTGAAATTTATAAAATAAACATCTTTCTTTTAAAATGCTTTTTCCGGAAAATATCCTCCTCAATTCCATTAACAGTTATAGCTCTTTCTAGTATGATAGGAGTTTCCTTCCTAACCTTTTGCTTAAGGTAACGTGGAATGTCAACATCGCCATTATATCATTATTTTCTCTTCTTGTTACACGTTCTATCTGTTTTAGTTGTTGCGGCTGTTGGAAGTCTTCAAGTGATGCGGTTTTTGTTATTTGGTTCTTCGTGATTCTGTAGCGTCTGTGTAAAAGGTAAAAAGAAGATGAATTACGCAGAACAAAAAAAGGAAGTTGTGGAGAGCCATCCACGCTTATCCATGTGCTGACAGTGCATCCCTTTCTTTGAGAAGCTGGACAATCATGGCTTTCCACAACTTTCTATCTATATTTTGTCTTTTCGCTAACCCCCCAACCCCGACGAAATCCCTGTTCTGTCAGACATTTACATATGCTACTTAGTGAGATTGTTCACTGCTCCATTTTGTCTCTCTTTCCTTCACTATACCCTGTGAGTGTAAAATTCTCCAAGCCCTCTTTCCTAATTATGTACCCTAGAAATTTCAATAGCTTCTATCTGATTCTAAATATAAACGTGCTTTTTGTTACAATGTACTTTAAAACTTCCTCGTTATTCACATGTTCAGTCCATGGTATTCTCAGCCTACTTCTGGAGAATAACATTTCTGATATTTCAAGTTTCTTCTCCATCTGTGAGGAAATTGTCCTGTATTAACTGCCATACAGCAAGATCGGTGTTATTTAAAGTTTAGTATTCTTTTTTTTTTGTTTCTTCGCTGTTGGAAGATAATTTCTCCGTTCCTTTCAATTTCAGTGTCACATAGAATATTAAAAAAAGAAAGGGCGAAGATAAGGCTAAATAAAAACAGAAGAAGAAAGAGAATGAAATTTTTGGCCAGTCGTAAAATAGAATCTTTGTTTTAAAAACTGTGTTTCTTAACTTAAACTTAACCTCAATAACCGTTATTAAATCAATGATTTTTAAAATTAACCTCGTCGTCTTTTCTCAAATCAGTGGTATTTACACTTAAACTAGTCATCGTAACTGTTATCAGTAGTCAAACCATCTCAGACATTGAGGCTGGAAGCCATTAAACTCAACTACCGAATGAAACATGAAGACAGATTAGATTTATAAGATTCTTCCTCTATGTGTGGTTTCCATTCAGGACATTAGCGATCATAGCTCTAATTTCCTGTTCTTTATAACTCTTAGTAAATTTTGTCTTTTTCTTATCACTCTTAAACCTTTTTCCGCCATTCATTTGCACAAGGTGGTTATGACATTCGCTGCTTCCCTCTCTCCTCCTCGCCATTGAGTGTTAAGATTTCCAAGCCGTCTTTCATCATTATGAAATACATAATTGCTTTGCGAATACCCCAATATAATGTTAACATTCTTCTTTTGTTTGCCGATTCACTTTAGGATGTCGAGAGCATGGCTCGTCATAATTTCTTGTTCTTTGTAGCTGTAGGTATATTGTTATTATTATTATTATAAATAAGTAAATATAAAATAAGAAAAGTAATGAAAATTATAAGTAACATAAAATAAAATGAAATAAAAAATAACATAAAAACTTTGTATAAAATAAATTAAATAAAAATGAAAAATAGTCCCAGCATGCAACAAAAACTGTTCCTCTCGGAAATACGGATATCCTGCCAAAAATTAAATTTCTTCGTCACGAACCTTGGTACGGGCAACACGTTTCCGAATATTCCATGTGATATTGCTTGTAATACGACGGACTAAATTCTCCCTTTCATCACATGTAGCATAAAACAATTGTAACCTAAAAAAAAACCAAAAAAAAAACACCCACACACACACTCCAATACACACAATAAATAAATAAATTATATGAAATGAAAGTACAATTTACCATGCTTTTCCTATTATTTCTGTACGTTTTATTTCCTGTCAAGTATGCTTTCATCTCCGTGGGCGCAAAGCTAATTTCTGCTGCTATGATGTGAGTGAATCCCCACATAGCGCTTAATAAATTTTGTTTTTTTGTCTCTCCTAAACTGTGTTATTCCATTCATTTACACGAATTCGCTTGGTAGGCTAGGCGACACTCTTGACTTCAATCTGTCTTATGAGTATCAAAATTTCCAATCCATCTTTTCTCATTATGTTCTCTAGAAATTTCAACTATCTTTTTCTGATAAGTATACGTGTCGTTTTTGTTTCCATTTTTCTAAAACTTCGTCATTGCTCACAAGTTCAGTCCATGGTATTCTCAGTATCCTTCTGTAGAACCACATTTCTTGATCCTGAAGTGTCTTTTTTCATCTGTAAGATTGTTCAGCATTCACTGCCATACAGGAGGACTGACATTACATAAGAATTCTACATGTTTTCTTTGTTTATAACCAAATTTTCCTGTTTCTTAATATTTGCTTAGCATTTAGAAGACATCTTTCGCTATACAAAGTAACCTACGAATTTCGGTGTTGCTTTTTTGTCCTCTGTTAAAACAATTACCAGATATTTAAATTATTGCATTTTCTCGATTTTGGCTATCCCTAAATTGCATGCTGGGCTGTTCTTTTGTTGGGAATAATATAATCCGTCTTATTTAAATTGGGGCTTAGTCCTTTCTTCACGCTTTCAGTTACTACAGTCTGTCGGAGTTCTAGTAGTTTCCTTCCTGTGTCTGCTGTAAACACTGTATCATCTGCATATCATATAAAGATTGTTAAGATTGTTGCAACGAATAATGGATCCTGGTAGGACTTTTAATTCTCTCAGAATCGCTTTATAGTTCACCTAATAGACTAATATAGTACTTTAAAAGGTTAAAGGTATTCAACTTTTATACTATTTAACCTTTGTTGGAGAGAGAAATGTATTCTTTCCTTTCCCAAGTTTATTAGTGTGAAATGAATATAACGTGTTCGCCGGTTCCAATTGCTTGCTTTTTATCATTAAGCAAGATTCCTGGAGAGAAAAAAAAACAGAATTATTCTATTTGGTAGCCAAAATATTGACATTTGTTCTTGTCTGTGGCCAGGTTCGAACTTCCAAGAAGCAGGAATAAACTTTACCAAAATAGAAATTATGATCTAGAGTTGGAATGAAAGCAATGGCGTCACATACCCTGGATCCATCATAAAAAGTCAGAAGGTGGAATTAATAAACTTTTAACTGTTCAAATAAGTCGTTGTATAAAAGAGTTATCAGAAATTTAGTCAAGGAGATCAAGAAACTGAAACTTAGGTTAGTCAGCGCTGGGAATAATTTTGCTCGACACCAGGAGGTACTACACAACCAAAATATTAATATAAGAATGTGAGTAATTTTCTTGTCACATGGAGGCATTTATGTGGATGTCATAGATCTATCTATCTATCTATCTATCTATCTATCTATCTATTTGACCATACTTTTCTATATCAAGGATCATAAAATTCATCGAGTGATTCGTAGGTTAATGCAACTTTAAAATTTTGCTTGCGAAAGGATTTCGCCATTTTATATCATTAACTTCATTA